>MDKI01028712.1:0-46883 GCA_005239505.1 Nicotiana paniculata | reverse complement strand
CGAAAATACGCTTAAGGGTCGAAGAGGAAACACCCGGGCGTTAGCCAGGCTTTAGGGCTGAAATGCCAGCCCTACCCTGGCGTTAACCAGGCGTTAGGGTTGAAACGCCAGCCCTACCCTGGCGTTAGCCAGGCACCAGGGTCATAACGCCCGGGGTCCCAGGTTCAGCCAATTCCGAGTTTTGACGAGTTTAAGTGTTTCCCGGTTGAAATAGAAGTCTCTCACACGTTTAGGGTTCGCCCTAAACATATAAATAGACTCCTAAAACACAACTTAAAGGAGATTCGTAAGGCATTCTAAGGATTCAAGGAGAGAAAACAATTAAAGTGCCAAAACATTGATTTCTACATCTTGCATTCATTACTTTATATTTCAATTATGCAATTTATTTTAGTTTTGATTCTTATAAACATGAGTAGCTAAATTCTTTAATCTAAGGTTTTGGTAGAACCCATTGGGGATGAATTTATTGTGATATTAATATATTTTGGTTGATTAATCTCTTTTTGTTCAACTACGTTCTTGTTGTAGTTGATTGAAAGGGCCCTCAATTAGCTGTTCCTGTTTATTATGTATCTACTTGAGAGAGAGTGCATATTTAGGTAGTTGTTTGAACAACATCACTCCCGGAGTATAGACGAAAGTCATAACCGAGGGTTTAGAGGTTGGATTAGAGATAACGATACCTCGGGTGCAATATAAAGTGAACTGTATTGCGATCTAGCTAGCGTAACTTGAGAGAGTGCGTCTAGTAACTTATCATAATTACTTGAGAGAGATTTATGATAGTTAGAGCATTCATGATTGATAGAGATATCCAATTAAACTATAAGGAATATCCAAGGAATAATTCACCAACGGGGGAAACCATAACCTTAGACCTTATTTATCATTGTTTACATTATATTGTAGTTAATTTCTAGTTTACTATTATTGTTAGTAGAATTAGTTAAACATCACCAAATTGATATTCAAAAGTCTTGCGAAACTTGATTAAGGAACAGTTTAATATTTTATAGACTTAATTGATACGTAAATTCCCTGTGGGATCGACTCTGGGCGTAATACCCCGGACTATATTTACAACGCCCGCTTAGTCTTTTAATAGACATAGTTGAGCGTGATCAACTGTATAAAAGGACTTCCGATCTAAATCTATTAAGATGTTTAGACACCAAAGAAGCCGAAAGGATTATGAGCGAGGTGCATTCAGGAGTATGCGGTCCCCACATGAACGGGTACGTCCTCGCAAAGAAAATCTTGCGGGCTGGATATTATTGGATCACCATGGAGAAAGATTGTTTCGATTTTGTTCGGAAGTGCCATAAGTTTCAAATACATGGCAACTTAATCCATGCACCACCATCAGAAATGCATCCTATGTCGGCACCCTGGCCGTTTGTTGCCTGGGGAATGGATGTCATTGGGCCAATCGAGCCAAGGGCCTCAAACGGGCACAGATTCATCTTGGTTGCTATCGACTATTTCACAAAATGGGTCGAGGAAGTCAGGTTCAAAGTTGTCACTAAGAAAGTGGTGGTGGATTTCGTGCATTCTAATATCATCTGTCGTTTTGGTATCCCAAAAACTATCATTACCGATGATGCCGCGAATCTGAACAGTAACTTGATGAGGGAGGTGTGTGAACAGTTCCAAATCACACACCGCAACTCCACCCCTTACCGGCCCAAATCCAATGGCGCAGTTGAAGCAGCAAACAAAAACATCAAGAAAATTCTAAGGTAAATGATTCAAGCATCCAGGCAATGGCACGAGAAGCTGCCTTTTGCATTGTTGGGATATCGCAGTACTGTACGCACGTCGGTTGGGGCTACTCCTTACCTATTGGTTTATAGCACTAAAGCCGTAATACCCGCAGAAGTTGAAATTCCTTCCCTTCGGATTATTGTCGAAGCAGAAATTGAGGATGATGACTGGGTCAAAACCCAACTGGAGCAATTAACTCTGATTGATGAGAAAAGGATGGCCGCAGTGTGCCACGGGCAGTTGTACCAACAGAGAATGGATCGCGCTTACAACAAGAAAGTGCGACCTAGGAACTTCGAAGTGGGGAAACTTGTCTTAAGACGTATCCTCCAGCACCACGAAGAGGCGAAAGGAAAGTTCGCCCCGAATCGGAAAGGTCCATACATCATAAGGAAATTTCTACCAAAAGGAGCGTATACCTGGGAGACATCGAAGGAAATGACCCCGAAACGGCTGCCAATGTAGATGCAGTCAAAAGTTACTACGTTTGATCCTTCACGTAATATTATATGTTCTTCAATTGAGGTGACGAAGGCTTTCATTCTCGCTACCCAAACACCATTAACCCTTTTGCAAACCCTTTGAGCCGGTTACCCCTCTTTGATTACTCTCTTTGGAACACAAAAGTGTTGTTGAAAAAAAAAATCAAAACAAAAACAAAAATGTTTCCCTGAACTACGTTCGACTTGATTCCGAAAGGATACGTAGGTAGCCTCTCCCTGGGGTTCAGTCACACCAAAATAAAATTCCACATTTCCCCAAGAGTTTAAGCTGGGGAAAATGTTATGTTCAACGACGTTTTCGCATAAAAGGTTCCAAGTTGTAATTCAATACAAATTCTTTTCACCAAAACCCTGTTCAAGTCCTTCTGATCAATCGGCAAAGATGTCTAAAGTTGGAAGATACAGATTCGGATCTGGTGCAAGAAAGTGAGAGAAATAAAATGAGAGAGTCTTATCGGTGAAAACCCACACGAGCACCGTGAGGCGACGGTAAGAAGGGAAATTAAAAATGAGAGAGTCTTGTTAGTGAAAACTCGCAAAGAGCACTACGAGGCGATGTTGAGAAGAGAAATGAGAGAGGTTAGTTGGTGAAAACCCGCAAAGGGCGCCACTGTTCGAAAAGGATAATGGTTCACTGACATGGACGCAGTCCGGGGCAAGGTTTCTCAATCTCGAGGTGATAGTTGTGATGAATTTCTGAGAGCCGGAGGGTTTACACGGATCGAGCATCCAGTCCGAAAGGCATGTCATGTTCATTGAAGTTCGCATGCACTCTAGATAAGTCCTTCCTTCTTTTCCCCGAAAGGGATACCTCTCGTTTAAACTCATTATCCATTCTGTCATTTATTGTTTCTCAATCCCTTTCGGTCTAACTATGTTCCTGAAATAAGACAAAGAAAGGATGGCAAAACTGATTTACAGGGTTCTCATTTGACGCGAGCCAACATGTAAAGGGCACCGAGCCTCATCAGGGGCATCAAGTCGATCCCGACTGGCCGCAATGGCCGATAGTGTAAACACAACTCTTGAAAGGAGAAGATCAAATCAAAATAACTATGAAGGCAATTGAAGTGAAAGGTTAATTCCCATGTGGTTAACTCTCTCGGCAAAGTCTGAAAATACAAAGCGCTCCCGTTGATTTAAAGGCGGAGGAAAGACCAGAAATCGAATGTTCATAAGGGCAAAGTAAAATTAGAAAGGTTAAGTCTCCCGAGGCTAACCAGTGCAGCAGAATTTGAGGGGCCAAAAATTCCCCATGATACTCCAGAAATCCAAAAGAGGAGCAAGTGAAAGGCCTACAAAGGTAGAATAAAGCTTAAATGTTGGGTTCCATGTGACCTGTCACCACGACAAAATCTGGAAATCCAAGGTCCCCGGGTTTGCGAACGAAACCCAATCCCCAACAAACAAGCAAACAGTTGAGATCTTCGTCAAGGAGGCTGAGATCGAGCAAGTTTAAATAATCAAGGCTGCAAAACCAACCACTGTTTCAAACTAACAAATTGTTCTTTATTTTAAAATAGGAAACAGGTGCAAAAGCAACAATGAAAAAAGTAGGTGCAACCAAAAAGAATTGCACAAGAGCTAGAAAGAGTTCTGCAGCGTTGACTCCAAAGAAAGGGAAGTTTCCTCCAAAAAATCTTTTCCCGCATGCCTAAAATAAAAATAAAAAGAAAAAAAGAAAAAAAACAGAGAAGAGAGAAGAATTGAAGTTGAAAATGAGTCAAAGTGGTATGGGGCCTCCAATCCCCAACTACACCTTTCCCGACATGGGTGTACACGCTCAGTAATCGATGCAAATTAAGGGTATACATTCCCTAATTGATGTTGGCTATTCCAGTTAAGGGTATACATTCCCTAGTTGATGTTTTGCTTTTTCAATAAAGGGTATACATTCCCTAGTTGATGTTTTGCTTTCCCAGTTAAGGGTATACATTCCCTAACTGATGTTTTTCTTTTCCAATTAAGGGTATACATTCCCTAGTTGATGTTTTGCTTTTCTAGCTAAGGGTATACATTCCCTAACTGATGCTTTTCTTTTCCAATTAAGGGTATACATTCCCTAGTTGATGTTTTGCTTTCCCAGTTAAGGGTATACATTCCATAACTGATGCTTTGTTTTTCCAATAAAGGGTATACATTCCCTAGTTGATGTTTTACTTTTCCAGTTAAGGGTATACATTCCCTAACCGATGCTTTTCTTTTCCAATTAAGGGTCTATATTCCCTAATTGATGTTGGCTATTCCAGTTAAGGTTATACATTCCCTAACTGATGTTTTGCTTTTCCAATTAAGGGTATACATTCCCTAGTTGATGTTTTGCTTTCCCAGTTAAGGGTATACATTCCCAAACTGATGCTTTTCTTTTCCAATTAAGGGTATACATTCCCTAATTGATGTTTTCTTTTCCAGTTAAAGGTATACATTCCCTAACTGATGCTTTGTTTTTCCAATTAAGGGTATACATTCCCTAGTTGATGCTTTGCTTTCCCAGTTAAGGGTATACATTCCCTAACTGATGCTTTGCTTTTCCAATTAAGGGTATACATTCCCTAGTTGATGTTTTGCTTTTCCAGTAAAGGGTATACATTCCCTAACTGATGCTTTTCTTTTCCAATTAACGGTATACATTCCCTAGTTGATGTTTTGCTTTCCCAGTTAAGGGTATACATTCCATAACTGATGCTTTGCTTTTCCAATTAAGGGTATACATTCCCTAGTTGATGTTTTGCTTTCCCAGTTAAGGGTATACATTCCCTAACTGATGCTTTTCTTTTCCGATTAAGGGTATACATTCCCTAGTTGATGTTTTTCTTTTCCAGTTAAGGGTATGCATTCCCTAACTGATGTTTTTCTTTGCCAGTTAAGGGTATACATTCCCTAATTGATGTTTCCTTTTTCCAGTTAAGGATATACATTCCCTAACTGATGTTTTGCTTTTCCAATTAAGGGTATACATTGCCTAACTGATGTTTTCTTTTCCAATTAAGGGTATACATTCCATAATTGATGCTTCCTTTTCCAATTAAGGGTATACATTCCCTAGTTGATGCTTTCATTTCCAATTAAGGGTATGCATTCCCTAATTGATTCCTTTTCCAACATAGGGTATACAATCCCTAGTAGATTTTATTTTGCAACCTAGGGTCTCCAACCCCTAATCGATCTTACCTTGAGATATAGGGCATCCACTCCCTAGTCTAAAATAACGCCGGGTGCACTTCTCCCGGCCTTTCGTCGCTTTCAATAACAAATTAGTGTAGATTTCCTTAAATAACTCACGAAATTTTCCTAGTGAAAACTAGGCAGAAAATTCCGTCGTTTGCTTTGATTTTCGTGTAGAATACAAGTTTAGGACATTGGAACTCGAGACGACCAAAAGAAGAAGTTTCGATCCAAAAAATAATAAAACAAAGAAGAAAGAGAAGATTGAATCCAAAAGCGCGGAAACGGGGAAGATATGGACTATTAAGAGCAGATTGAAGTCATCCGTCTAGTATATCCTGTCTTGATCCGAAAAGATGAATAAGAGTGAACCATCACATACAACTAACAAGCATCAAGATTCAGATCAGAGTCTGTGTGAAGAAACAACCAAGACTCAAGACCAAGATGCCGAAGACTTATAGATATCAATTTTGTAACTCATAGCTGATAGGCTAGTTTAGTATGTTTCATTTTTGACTTTGGTGTAATAAGGAGATCAGCAGCAGTAACAGCAGCAACCACAGTGAAATCACAGTTATCCGGTAGTCCCAGCTGCCAAACCTTCCAGAACTACACTGACCTGATTCCTTTATATCCAAGGATATGTAGGCAACCTTGTAGCAGGGTTCGGTCAAAATTTTCAAAAACGCCTCACATGGAGTATGCAAACGGGTGAAAGTCGTTCATGACTGCTCACTTTGTATTTGCCGAAAACTCTTCGCGTTTCCGAGCAAAGAGGGACATTTGTGAGCATGTGATTTTTCACCTACTAAATGCTCCTACAAAATTTGATAAATAAATAAATTTCTTAGATTTTTGTTAGATTTCAGTGCTATTTGTGAATTATTTGCATTGCACGGGCATAGTTCATCTTTTATAAATCTATAAAGTGATAAATAACAACAAAAAAAGACTTTTAAAACTTTCACTATTTGATATAATTGGGGTTTTTGGTAATTAGTTTCATAGTTTAATCGTTTTTTCTTCTAAGAAAATTACAAAATTTGACCTTTAAATAATTATGGGGACTAAAATCGGACCTGGGCCAAAATTATTGTCACGACCCCAAAACCTAAACCGGCCGTGATGGCGCCTATCGTGGAACTAGGCTAGCCAATAACCACATGTTTACAATTTCTTTCAAAATCCCAATCCAATTTCAAGCATTTCATAAAATATACAGAGTTTACTAAATACATTAGGCCAATAAATAGTGCCACCAACCCCAAAACTCGTAGTCAACATGTCATGAGCATCTAAGAAAAATAAGCCAAAGGTATACTAATACAAAAACCTCCGAATAAATAGCTAGATACAACAAGATGGGAAAACAGAGATGTTGCAGACGCTGAACATCTACCTCTATATCCCGCAATCCGGCTCCGCACGGAAAAGATAGCTAATGCTCGGTATCTGCACCTGAATCTGCACACAGGGGTGCCGGGAGTAATGTGAGTATGCCAACTAAGTAGTAATGAAAATAAATCAAGTCTAAGTGGCAAGAAATCACATAGAAATCAATGTCATCAACTCACAATATGCACAGCCTTTCTTTCCAACAGTATAAACATAGATATATGAAGTCATCATGCCTTAAAACCCACTTCAAAAAAGTCCTTTTAAGAATGCATATTTTTAACAACTTCAAACCGAAAGATTTAGTATGAAAATGAAATGAATCATATAGAGGCCCCTCGGGCAAAACATATTTCATAAGTCCAGAGTGAAAGTAGTAAAAAAAATCATAGGTAGCCCCTTGGGCAAAACATGTATCATAATCAGCCCCTCTAGCATGCTTCACAATCACTCATAATCAGTCACTCAGCACCTCACAGTCACTCATTCCTCCCAATAACTCGTCACTCGGCACTCGGTGCTCGCTGCGCTCACTGGGGGTGTGTGCAGACTCCGGAGGGGCTCCTTCAGCCCAAGCGCTAATATAATCCACCTCGTGGCGTATCATATCTTCACAATCATGCCCTCGGCCTCACTCAGAAGAACCACTCAAAAAGCCCCTCGGGCAAATCAGTAAAACAGGGTACTTGACCCAAAACATTATTTTTAAATCTCAAAGTAGTGTAAATCAAGCTGAGTTTTGAAAACACTAAGCACGATGTGACTGAGTGAAATCATCAGTAAATAGTGAGGAAAACAGCAGTAAAAAGCTCCCAAGGGGTCTAAACAGATCGGCACGAGGCCCCAAACATGGCTTATAGACCAAATATTTCAACAATCTTTAGAACATAATTTAACATAAGGTTTGAGTAATATATGCAACTCATTAGTCGCCTGCGGAGAGGACCTAGTCCAATCCAAAAATCAATGCGCGCCACATACTCGTCATCTGACATGTGCGCCATTCTAAAATCAGTGAGAAATATGTAGCCCGGGGTTTCATACCCTCAGGACAAGATTTATAACCATTACTTACCTCTACCGGGCCACAACACTAGTCCGCTATGCTCTTGCCCCTCAAATTGGCTCCCGATTGCTCCGAATCTAGCCAAAATTAGTTTAACATCATTAATATATGCTAAGGAACACAACCCAATCGAAAACTATCAAATAATACAAGAATCTCGAAATTCGGCCAAACCCGAGCCCCGGACCCACGTCTCGAAATTCGATAAATTTTACATCACTAGAAACCTCATCCTCCCACGATTCTACACATAAAAAACACATCACAATCAGACCACAATTGCCTACCCAAATTTCCAAAAGAATTTTCCAATCCTCTACCCATTCTTCCCATCCTTTACCTACTTTAATCCTTCAATTTACAAGCCTAATCCGAACAAAATAGCATAGAAACGACTTTAATAACCCGGGAACTTATCTCCACTGAAGAACCACGAATTTCCTCTTCAATTTGCCTTCAAAAGAGCTCCAACCGCATGCAAATGGTGGAATGAATAAAATTTCAAGGAGGCCCCTTTTTATACTGTTCTGCCCAAAAATTCCGCACCTGCGGACACTTAATTGTACCTGCGGACCCGCACATGCGGTCCCAGGTGCACACCTGCGCAATCCCACTAACGGGCCAATTCTCGCACCTGCGGCCACTCCTCCGCACCTGCGGCTTCGCAAGTGCGGCCACCTCTTCGCACATGCGGACTTCCCCTTGCCTAGCCTCCTTCCGCACATGCGCATGAACTTTTGCACCTGCGACATCGACCTGCAGCTACCCTTCCGCAGGTGCGGCCAACACCAGTAACTTACACCAGCAGCCCTTTGCTGCAATTTTCCAAGTTTAAAACTCCGCCAACCATCCGAAATCAATCCCGAGCCTCTCGGGGCCCCAACCAAACATACCAACACACCCCATAGAATTATTCAAACTTAGTCGAGCCTTCGAAACACCAAAAACAACACGAAAACAACAAAATTACATCAAATTCAAGCCTATGAACTTTGAAACTTCCAAATTACGCCAACTACGCTGAAACCAACCAAAACACCTCCGATTGACCTGAAATTTTGCAGACATATCCAAAATGACATTAGAAACCTGCTCCAACTTAAGGATTCCCATTCCGACCCCGATAGCCTATTTTCCACTACCGATAGGAAATCGTCAAAAACTAACTTTCGCCAATTCAAGCCTAATTCTACACCGGACATCAAAACTTCATTACGAACACACTCCTAAGACCCAAATCACCTAACGAAGCTATCCGAGCCATAAAATTCACATTCTGAGGTCGTTCACCAATAAGTCAACTCTCAGTTGACTTTCTCAACTTTTAGGCTACTTTAGGAGACTAAATGCCTCAATTCTCACCATGACCACTCCGGACCCAAACCAACTGACCCAACACAACAAAATGAACAGGCTAGAAATATATGACGGGGAAAACGAGGTATATCTCACGGATCGACCGGCCGGGTCGTTATATTCTCCCCCTTTTAAATAAACGTTCGTCCTCGAACGGCTCTAGAAACATACCTGCAGTCTCGAATAAGTGAGGATATCTGTCCCGCATCTCCCGCTCGGTCTCCCAGGTGGCATCCTCCACCGGCTACCCTCTCCACTGGACGTTCACTGAAACTATATCCTTAGACCTCAGCTTCCTGACCTGTCGACCCAAAATAGCCACTGGCTCTACCTCATATGACATATCACCCTCGAGCTGAACCGTGCTGAAGTCCAAAACATGAGACGGGTCACTAACATACTTCTGGAGCATCGAAACATGGAATACCCGATGAATACTTGATAGACTGGGAGGCATATCAAGCCTATAAGCCATCTCCCCAACCCTCTGAAGCACCTCAAATGGCCCAATTAACCTAGGACTCAACTTCCCCCTCTTCCCGAATCTCATAACACCCTTCATGGGCGACACCTTCAGCAACACCTTATCCCCAACAATGAAAGACACATCTCGAACATTCCGGTCTGCATAACTCTTCTGCCGAGACTGCGTCGTGTAAAGCCGCTTCTGAATCAACTTTGCCTTGCCCAACACATCCTGAATCAAGTCTGTGACCAACAGCCTAGCCTCGCCCGGCTCAAACCAACCAACCGGAGATCTGCACCTCCTACCATATAAAGCCTCATACGGAGCCATCTGGATACTCGACTGATAGTTGTTATTATATGCAAACTCCGCTAGTGGCAGAAACTGGTCCCATGAACCACCAAAGTCAATCACACAAGCACGCAACATATCCTCCAAAATCTAAATGGTATGCTCCGACTGCCCGTCGGTCTGAGGATGAAACACTGTTCTCAACTCAACCTAAGTACCCAACTCTCTCTGCACAGCTCTCCAAAACTGAGATGTGAACTGAGTACCTCTGTCGGAAATGATAGAAACTGGAACCCCATGTAATCGGACAATCTCCCTGATATAAATCTCAGCTAACCTCTCCGAAGAATAAGTAGTACTAATAGGAATTAAGTGCGCGGACTTGGTCAGCCGATCCACAATAACCCATATAGCATCAAACCTCCTCAAAGCCCATGGGAGCCCCACTACAAAGTCCATGGTGATCCGCTCCCACTTCCTCTTCGGAATATCAAATCTCTGAAGCAATCCACCTGGTCTCTGGTGCTCATACTTGACCTGCTGACAGTTGAGACACCGAGCCACAAACTCCACAATATCTTTCTTCATCCGCCTCCACCAATAATGCTGCTTCAAATCCTGATACATCTTTGCGGCACCCGGATGGATGGAATACCGCGAACTATAGGCCTCAGCTAGAATCAAATCTCGAAGCCCATCTACAATGTCCACGCAAATTCGGCCCTGCATCCTCATGACCCCATCATCACCAATAACCACATCCCTGGCATCACCGCGATGGACCCTGTCCTTAAGAACAAGAAAATGTGGATCATCATACCGGCGTGCTCTAATCTGATCGTAAAGAGAAGACCTAGAGGCTACACAAGCCAACACCCGCGGGGGCTCTGATAGATCCAATCTCACCAACCGACCCGCTAAGGCCTAAACATCAAGGTCTAATGGCCGCTCTACTACTGGAAGGTAGGCTAGACTCCCCAAACTCTCTGTTCTGCGAATCAGGGCATCAGCCACTACATTGGCCTTCCCCGGATGATATAAGATAGTGAGGTCATAATCCTTTAGAAGCTACAACCACCTCCTCTGACGCAAATTCAAGTCCTTCTGCCTCAGCAGATACTGCGAACTACGATGATCAGTGAAAATCTCACACTGCACTTCATACAAATAATGCCGCCAAATCTTCAAGGCATGAACAATGGCAGCTAACTCAAGGTCGTGCACTGGATAATTCTTCTCGTGCACCTTCAACTGCCTAGCGCGTAGGAAATCACCCTACCGTCCTTCATCAATACCGCTCCCAAACCAACTCTAGAAGCATCACCAATTGACTGTGTAAGAACCCGAACCAGTAGGCAAAACTAGTACCGGAGCTGTGGTCAATGCTGACTTGAGCTTCTGAAAGCTCTCCTCACACTCATTAGACCATCTGAATGGAGCACCCTTCTGGGTCAATCTGGTCAAAGGCGAGGCAATAAAAGAGAATCCCTCCACAAAGCGACGGTAATTCCCGCCAAACTAAGGAAACTCGTAATCTCTGTAGCTGAGGACGGTCTGGGCCAACTCTGCACCACCTCTATCTTCTTCGGATCAACCTGAATACCCTCACTAGACATCACGTGCCCCAAGAAAGCTACCGAACCAAGCCAAAACTCACACTTGGAGAATTTTGCATAAAGTTTCTCCTCCCTCAACCTCTGTAACACAACTCTCAAATTCTGAGCATGCTCTTCCTGGCTACGAGAATAAACCAGGATGTCATCAATGAACACAATGAAGAAATAATCAAGGTAAGGCTGAAACACGTTGTTCATCAATTGCATGAACGCAACTGGGGCATTGGTCAGCCCAAATGACATAACCAAGAACTCATAATGACCATATCTTGTCCTGAAAGCAGTCTTCAAAATGTCAGAATCCCGAATCTTCAACTGATGATACCTAAATCTCAAGTCATTCTTGGAAAACACTCTGGCTCCCTGAAGCTGGACAAACAAATAATCAATGCGGGGAAAGGGATATCGGTTCTTCACCGTAACCCTGTTCAGCTGCTGATAATTAATACACATATGCATGGACAATCCTTTTTCTTCACGAACAACACTGGTGCACCCCAAGATGACACACTAGGCCGAATAAACCCCTTATCCAGGAGTTCCTGAAGCTTCTCCATCAATTCCCTTTGCTCCGTTGGTGTCATACGATAAGGTGGAATAGAAATAGGCTGGGTGCCTGACACCAAGTCAATACCAAAATCAATATCCCTGTCAGGTGGCATGCATGGCAGGTCTGCAGGAAACACATCCGGAAAGTCACGGACCACAGGAACTGAATCAATAGCGGGAGTCTCACCATTGACATCCCTCACAAAGGCCAAATAAGATGAATACCTTTTCTCAACCATGCGCTTAGCCTTCACGTAGGAAATCACCCTGCTAGGCATATACTCAGAAGAACCTCTCCACTCAATCCTCGGACACCCTGGCATAGCTAAGGTCACGGTCTTAGCATGACAATCAAGAACAGCATGACACATAGGTAACAAATCCATGCCCAATATCACATCAAAATCGACCATGCTGAGTAACAGTAGGTCCACTCGGGTCTCTAAATGCCCAATAGACATCATGCACGACCGATACACACTGTCCACAACAACAGTATGGCCCACCGGAGTCGACACATGAACATAGGTGACTAGATACTCACAGGCACATCCAGAAAACGGGCAAAATATGAATAAACATAGGAATATGTAGAACCAGGGTCAAATAAAGCCAAGGCATCTCGGCAACAGACTAAGACAATACCTGTGATCACGGCATCTGAGGCCATATCATCTGGCCTGGCTGGAAATGCATACATGCGACCCTGACCTCCCCCTGCTCAACCTCCCCCTCTAGGGCGGCCTCTGGCTGACTGACTACCACCCCTGGCTACCTGGGTGGGTGGTGAAGTAACTGGAGCTGAAGTGGAGGGCTGGCCCCTCTGCTGAGAAGATCCACCAGAACGGCAGGGACACTGCCTCCACACGTGCCCGAACTCTCCACACTCAAAGCAACTCTCTAGAGCTGGAGGCGGGGACTGATAGAAACCCCTAGCACCCGAACGGCCACTGGAAGACTCAAGCATAGAAGAACTCTGAACTGGGGGTGCTAGAGCTGCAATCTGAGCTGGGAGGGCACTAAATAAAGTACGGCCTGATTGAGAACAACGAGGACCATGCCCCGAAGATGTACCACTATACGTTGGGCGGCCTGACTGTGGAGGCCTGAATAAACGGCCCCTACCCTGCTGAAATTTCCCCTTGAAGGGAGAACCACTAGAACTGCCCGAACCACGAGGCCTCTTGGCCTCCCTCTCCTCCCGCTCCTGGTGGTGAACGGACTCAATATCTCGAGCTATGTCAACAACCTGCTTGAATGAAGCACCCGATACTCTCTCCCGAGTCATAAATAGTCGGAGCTGATAAGAAAGACCATCTACAAACCTCCTCACTCTCTCCCTATCAGTAGGGACAATCTCTGAAGCATGACTAGCCAACTCGGAAAACCTCATATCGTACTGAGTAACTGATAACTCTCCCTGGCGCAGCTGCTCAAACTGCCTGCACTTCTCCTCCCTGTGGGACTGAGGAACATACTTCTCCAAAAAGATCATGGAGAACTGCTGCCAGGTGAGAGGTGATGAACCAACCAGCCTACGCCTCTGGAATGACTCCCACCAAGTAAAGGCAGCACCCGCAAACTGAAATGTAACAAATGAGACCCCACTGGTCTCCAAAATACCCACAGTACGTAGTATCCTGTGGCACTTGTCTAGAAACCCCTGGGCATCCTCGCCCTCTGTACCGCTGAAAGTCGGAGGCTGAAGTCTGCTAAACCTCTCCAACCTACGCTGCTCGTCCCCGGTCATAACAGGGACCACATAATCCTGGACCGAAGCAACTGGCTAAGCTGGGGCTGCTCCCGGTGCCTGAATACCCCATGCAGCCTGCTCAGGTGCCCGGGCAGCTGGAGTCTGATTGCCTCCCCCGGCCTGAGCTGTAGTGGTAGTAGAAAACATGGCGACTGCCTGAGGAAAACTGGTGCACACTGTCAATATCTGTGACAGGGTCTCCTGAAGACCCAGAATAACCATAGGCACTGTTGGTTCCTGAGCTTGTCCCGCTGGAACACCATCGGCAGGAACCTGATCCTGATCGATAGGGGGATCTTGTGGTACTACCCCGGCTGCTGCGCGGGGCTGGCCCTTATCTCTACCACGGCCTCGACCGCGGCCTCAACTTCTCGCTGGTCTAGCCAGTGACTGGTCACTCTGATCGGTATTCTGTGTCCTCACCATCTGTGAGAGAATGGAACAACGTAAGTTCAGATTTCAAGAATCAATAGATTAGCACGAAAGAGTTCAAGAAAGATAGAAATGTTTCCTAAAAGTTTGGCAGCCTCTCGAAGATAAGTACAGACGTCTCCGTACCGATCCGCAAGACTCTACTAAACTTGCTCATGACCGTTGAGTCCTATGTAACCTAGGCTCTGATACCAAACTGTCACGACCCCAAAACCTAAACCAATCTGTGATGTCGCCTATCGTGGAACTAGGCTAGCCAATATCCACATGTTTACAATTTCTTTCAAAATCCCAATCCAATTTCAAGCATTTCATAAAATATGACACTCATTAGTCGCCTGCGGAGAGGACCTAGTCCAATCCAAAAATCAGTGCGCACCACATACTCGTCATCTGACATGTGCGTCATTCTAAAATCAGTGAGAAATATGTAGTACGGGGTTTCATACCCTCAGGAGAAGATTTATAACCATTACTTACCTCTACCGGGCCACAACAATAGTCCTCTATGCTATTGCCCCTCAAATTGGCTCCCGATTGCTCTGAATCTAGCCAAAACCAGTTTAACATCATCAATATATGCTAAGGAACACAACCCAATCGAAAACTACCAAATTATACAAGAATCTCGAAATTCGGCCAAACCCGAGCCCTAGGCCCACGTCTCGGAATTTGATAAATTTTACATCACTAGAAGCCTCGTCCTCCCACGATTCTACACATACCAAAAACATCACAATCAGACCACAATTGCCTACCCAAATTGCCAAAAGAATTTTCCAATCCTCCACCCATTCTTCCTATCCTTTACCTACTTTAATCCTTCAATTTACAAGCCTAATCTGAACAAAATAGCATAGAAACGACTTTAATAACCCGGGAACTTACCTCCACTGAAGAACCATGAATTTCCTCTTCAATTTTCCTTCAAATTAGCTCCAACTGCATGCAAAAATGGTGGAATGAATAAAATTTCACGGAGGCCCCTCTTTTTATACTGTTCTGCCTAGAAATTCCGCACATGCGGACACTTAATCGCACCTCTGGACCCGCACCTGCGGTCCCAGGTGCGCACCTGCGCAATCCCACTAACGGGCCAATTCTCGTACCTGCGGCCACTTCTCCGCACCTGCGACTACGTAGGTGCGTCCAACTACGCCGAAACCAACCAAAACACCTCCGATTGACCTGAAATTTGCAGACATATCCAAAATGACATTAGGAACCTGATCCAACTTCCGGAATCCCATTCCGACCCTGATAGCCTATTTTCCACTACCGACCGGAAATCGTCAAAAACTAACTTTCGCCAATTCAAGCCTAATTCTACACCGGACATCAAAACTTCATTCCGAACACATTCCTAAGTCCCAAATCACCTAAGGAAGCTATCCGAGCCATAAAATCCGCATTCCGAGGTCGTTCATCAATAAGTCAACTCTCAGTTGACTTTCTTAACTTTTGGGCTACTTTAGGGCTCTAAATGCCCCAATTCTCACCATGACCACTCCGGACCCAAACCAACTGAACCAACACAACAAAAATAACAGGCTAGCAATATATGACAAATGCAGAAATGAGGAAAATGAGGTAAATCTCACGGAACGACCGGCCAGGTCATTACAATTACCCAGGCCCAAATCCTTCTCTATACACTCAAATAACCAGGCCCAATTGACCCAAACCCATCCGGCCCCCTACACTACCCAAACGACCCCGTTTAATTTAAGTGAATGAATCCCAACCGTTGATTAAAATAGATCAAACGGCTGGGAACTCCCCCAGCCTTGAATGTAATATGTCCAAACGTTACCCCCTACCCCCATTTGCACCTAAAGTCTAACACCCACACACCATCTGTCTCATCTGTCTCTCTAACCTCTCGCAAACCCTAGTTGTCTCCCACCTTGCTCCGCCGAGCAGAAATCGCTCACTGGCGGCGGAGCTCCACCAAATAGCCCCAAATTTTCACCCTACAACCCTCTCCTCATCCTCAACCACCTCCCATCCTTATTTTTCCCCAAAAACCATTTGATTCCAACTTATTTCAAATCTGAAAATCCGAAAACCCTAATCCCTTTTTTTTTACACCACCACCCTCTTTCCTCATTCGTTCTCTTTTCTCTCATCCTCTTAACCCTATCAGTCATGATACCTTGCACTAATTCGTGCAAGGTTAACAAATCAACCACGAATCATCTGATGCTTCATCAAATCGGAGCATGCATGAAGATTTCTCAGAATTTCGTCACAGGTATTCGATGTTAAGACATCAAACGCAGTGACCTATGGACCTTGGATCCTAGCCGATAGATTTTTCTCGTCAACGGTTGATTCTGGTCCTCACACGCTCAAGTAAAACTCCTTCATCGATTCTCCCTCTGTTCTTTCTGATTTCACCTGATTACGCTCACATCATCAACTCGTCATCATATTCCACTCACTAGTTTAAATCGGCCGAAAACCCTAGGGCATGAATGCCACTGTAAATAGGAGTTTCAATGTTCTCACCTAATGGACCTAACATAACCTAATACAAGTATACAATAGCATACATATTCAATTCACAAAAAAAAAAAGCTAGGTTCTAATTGATTCTTCAATTGTTTCCCTCTTTCCAATTCCGAGTTCTATCCAATGGTCATCGTCTAAGTCTTTGGTTCCTAAAACGCTAAAAAAGAGAGTATTCGTTGGGTATGCTGCTCAAAGAGTGGTCAGTGTACTTTTACCCTTCCTCTCTTTTAATTGTTTAAACTCAAAATCATCTCTACGCTGTTATTCTCTATTGATTGTTTTTGTCTGTGATGTATTTGTGTATATTGATAATCATGCTTCATGTACGAACCAAATGTTCCCTTTAATAATCTGAAATTAAACCAATATTAATCGATCACCCTTGTAACCTAATGATATGTCTCTAAGTTGAACAATCTATCGTTAATGAACTCCTTCGATTAACAAAGAACCTTAATGATTCTGTACACCTGCTTTTGATCCTAAGCTTGTCTGATGATTTTATATGGCCCTCATGCTTGCCCTATTGATTTTAAACCTAGTACTACTTATTGATTTGTATCATGCGTTTGAGATTATTTTTCTGATAAAACAAAACTAAAATTGATATGAACACTTAAGGTTAGATATAAGGTCATCATTTTAGAAGCATGTCAGTTTATGGTATTTGAGTTGCCTTCTTCCTTCCAATGGGCTTCTATGATTATGTAACTCTTGAAAGATCAGTGCAAAAGTATTTGTAAACTTCATGATCGTTTGATCATATTCTGTAAGTATGTCTTGAAAATAACTAATTTAAGCACTGTAATTACCTAAGTCCTAATTTCTGATCATTTTTTTATTTAAGTCCTAAAACAAAGTAATTAGTCGCATAAGCCCACTAACTAACAGATCAAGGTTAGTCCAATTCAAGTGATAACTTTGCCCTAATCCTAGTTAAGAATAACGAATTAGTTTTAATTAATTAAAGTAAATTTGAGGAGTTTAATGTAATTAATCTGAAGTGGTTAGTTAATCTGAATTAATTTGTTAACCCTTAATAAAACCAACAAAGGTCTGGCTACTAATAATTAGCCTAAGATCAAATAGGTTTAAAAATTAATTTATTTAAGTCTGATATTAATTACTAAACTAATTTGATTAACTATAATTGGTAGATAAGCCTAAATTACCCAAATTAAGCTAAGTCTAAGTCCAAAATTCACCTACGCTTAATGTTGAACCAACAAACCCAAGTTAATAGATAACCTCGATCAACCTTAACCTTAGTTACCTAAAGGGTAATTCTAGGGAATTTAAGGGGTAGTATAGGGTTTTATCTAAAGGAATCTTGGGTGTAACAACCCAAGAACCTTCTAGATTAAGGAAATCAAATTTTTTTTTTGGGTTAAAAGAATAATTTTAAGGGCTGGGAATCTTCTAGAATAGGGCAGTTGTCCCTAAAGATAAGGTTGACAACTGCATTTGTACTATTTTCTGCTTATTGGATAAGGAATATGCTAAGAATATCCTATCCCAAATACCCCTATATATATACACACTTTTTACTTTTTGACAATTTGAAAAGAAAAACACTCTCTTCTAGCTGTTGAAGCATTCTGAGAAAACAGAAATACCATCCATTCGAAAACAAAAAGTTTTTTTCAAGAAAGAGTATTATTAGAAAGGAAAGTCTGATTTCTTTTTTGAAAACAAACTCACAAACAGATGGCCTAGTTCAGCTCCTATCTTCTCTCTTTTGATTCTGATTTCTGGGTTTTTTTCCTTCAAGCATTCGTGTTCAAGATTTTTGGGTTAATTCTTGCTGGGTTGCTTGGGTCTTTTCCTTGGTTTTCTGTTTTTGCTGCTGCTGAATCCTCCTTCTTCTTGCTGATTTTGGTCCATACTTGACCTTTATTTGGTCAAGTCTTTTGCTATTTTTCTCTTCAAAAGGTATGTAACAGCTTACTTGTGATGAACTTTTCAGATCTGAAATTCTATTCCCTATGGTTGTGCAAATATGTAATTACAGTTAAAGTTTCTTTTCTTCATGTTTGCATGATAATCTGAATTCCAAACCTTTCTTTGGTATATGTTTAATACTGCTTGATTCTTGTTGATTTTAGACTCTGAATATATGGGTGTTGTGTTGCTAATAAGTTGAATGTTTGGTTGTTGCTTGCCTCTGTTTTCTATTGAGAAAATTTGCACTAGGGTAGATGAATTTGACCTTCCAATGATCAAATTCACCCCCACAATAGTGCATAAACTGTAGCATGTCCCTGAAGTTACCTCTGTTAGGATATATAATAAGCAGTCGAAAGGCCTCCTAGAGTAAGGAATCTGAATCTCTTAAAATGATCAGATTCTGTCTCTAGAAAAGCCTAAAAAGTCAAAGTTATGGTATAATTGTTAAGAGGAACAAAAGATGAGATCTATGGAGCTGAATCTAACCCTTTTTATGGCCAGATTGAGTCCATAAAAAGTCTGAATATGCTTTGTTCTTCTAAGAGCGTCATTAAGGATTGAATCTAACCTCCTTCATGATTAGATTCATCTTTTGTCAATACTCAAAGGTATATCCTCAACACTGTCCAAATAGTAAATTGTTGGACTTATAATCTTAGTTTAATGATAAAAGATGCTCTTATTTGTGGTCCTTGTTCATTGAAGAGACTCAGTAACTAGGTCTCCATATAGCTTTAAACATAGGTTAATTTTAGCATTATGGATTAAAATCTGACATATTCACGAGCAGGTTTACACCAAGAGAATGCATAAATAATTCTGCTTTATTAATGTAGCTTAGCTTAGCATTATCAGGTTTAAACTTGACCTCCTTTCATGGTCCTGTTTGTTCTGGTGGGTGCTCAACACTTAATTAGTTTGTGTGTTTTATAGATTACAAAAGGAGGACTGCAAAGGTACAGTACGAAGAATCCAGATGTGGAGCACCTATTTAGGATTTCCATTTTTAGTTTTTCCATGATATTCATAAAAAATGTATTTTATAGAAGCTGTATTTTCGCTTCAGAAAACTGTAATTCGTTCATTTATGCATTTTGGAATCTTGTAATTTAAGGTACTGGACTGTATATTCATTTTTCAGCCTTTCAGTTTATAGTGTTCAAACTAAATTTTGAGGCGATTTTCCTGGAACTTTGAATCTGTTTTGCTCTAAAAAGTAGTTCAAGGTTAAAAATAGGTGTTTAATCGAAAAGAGGAGTTGGTATTCAAATCAGTCCACATGAAACCTTTAGTAAACATTTATTGAATTTTCAGAAGTGGTTATTTCAAAATTCAGTTGTTTCAATATAAGTGTATATTAGTAGATTATTTTTAGTTCATGTAGTATCCTGTTAAATTTTCTGAAATCGATGTATGAACACTTTTGAACCTTGAAGCATGTGATTAGGCTATATAAAAATTGACAAGAACAGTTAATTTAGAATTGGTAAAACTGCATGTGTTATGTTCTTCGTTAGAAATTACAAGGTTCCAAAAAAATAAAGTAATTTTAGCTAACCAATTTGAAGCGAGACCAGTAGATAATGTATTTTTATGTCTATAATTCTTATAGGGGTATGTATATCTACACGAATGAGGTGCATCTTGATTTACACATTTTCTATCATTTACCAAACTAGAAAGTGAAGACCTTTAAGATTTGATTAAGAATTGAATTTCCTGATCGGTAGTCTTCTTACAAAAATAGCCAAACTATGATGGCCTAAAGTGATTAATTGGGGCTAAAATGTGGCCATAGCCCAAGTATCTTGTCGTTTAGGCTAGTGAACTTAATTTTAGATAACCCTCTACATATCCTTTAGGTAGAAAAGTATTCCTTTAGTTTGAAATTTAGTAAGTAATCAAAAGTTACATCAAACAACCATAACCTACACTCGGGAGTGGCAACTCATGCCCCCGACCCTCAACTCCAAACATTAACAAAATGTACTTAGCAACTACAGGTGAATTTCATATGACGTGTTTGCCATGTGTTCAAAAGCAACAAGTGCACGCCATCGTGATTTGTCTAAGATAAATCCATAAACGTCCTAATTGATCTTCAAACTAAAATGCTCCTTCAAATAGAAAACACAAAGAATAATCGAACATCGCCTCAAATAGGCACTATAAAACCGTCACGACCATAGTCTTGACTACGTAATCTACACTCGGGTGTGACAACTCATGTCCCCGTCTTCAACTTCAAATTATAATAAATCACATGTTGTAATCGTGGGTGCATTTAATGTGGCGAGGTTACAATGTGTCCAAAACCAAACAAGTGCACGCCATCGTGACTTGTTTTAAGATAAATCCATAAATATTAAAAGCGGCTAAAAATTAAAAAGGCTAAATGCACAATAGGCTAAAATATGTAAATAATTAAACAATTAGGACAAATATCAATAGTTAAGCGACCGTGCTAGAACCACGGAATTCGAGAGTGCCTAACACCTTCTCCCGGGTTAACAGAATTCCTTACTCGGATTTCTGGTCGCAGACAACTTAAAACAGAGTCAAAATTTCCTCGGTTTGGGATTTTTTTAAAAATAAAACGGTGTCCCAGAACATCGTCAAAAATATGGGTGGCGAATCTGAAAACTAAAATAAATCTCAAATCCGAATAATGTCACTTTAATTGGAAAAACTCCCTTATTACCCTTTATTAATCTCGGGATAGTGAAAAAGGAGGTGTGACATTCTCATGGTAGCTTTGATTGTCACTTTAATGTTCACCACTCCATGAACACACATATGGTTGGTAAATTCATGGTGTATATAAGCCCCCATTAGTCGTGTCAATTATGTGTACCTGCTTCTGGCCTGATTCATCAATATTCTTGGTGAGGATACTCATTTGCGTCATCAGAGTGGCCATATTCTCGGCTATGGAGTTGTTTGGGTCAAAACTATTGAGTGAATACAGGGGTTATTGTAGTGTCTCTTGTCATCCATCCTGAGTTTTGAGCAATTTTATCAAGTAAGACCTTACATTTGCTAAATGATTTGCTCAAAAATGCTCCACCTGTTGAAGCATTAACATTGGCCTTCAAACTGTCCGCCAATCCCATGTAGAACCTTTTCCCCAACATCCGATCTGGAATGCCATGATGTGGACATTTAACCAGCATACCTTTTAACCTCTCCCGCATTTATTGCAATGTTTCAGCTAGTTTCTACCTAAAGCTCAATATCTCATCAACTTGCTTGGCAGTCTTATTTGGTGGGTAGAACTTGTTCAAAAACTACTTGACTAATTCCTCTCAAGTGGTGATAAAGTTTATGGGGAGAGAATTAAGCCAAGTTAGAGCTTCTCCCGTAACTGAGAATGGAAATAACAACAGTTTTATTGCTTCCATTGTTGATGATAGGCAATAATATCATGTTTTAGTTGATTATTATATTCCAATTTACTGTACTTTAGTTTAGTTTGAGCTTTAATCGCCAGTGTTTTGCACTAATTGTGTGTTTTATGCCTTGTATGAGTGATTCTGAGCTATGTAGATGTTATGGAATTCAAGTTATTTGGAGCTTTGAAGTCTGAGTAAAAGCCCACGGAATTAAGACAAGATTGTGTTCGGGGATCAATGGATGATAGTTAAGAACGAACGAATAATCGAGCGGGCATACTGCGGAGTGTCTAGTAAAATGCACATGACATTTTGCTCGGAACTTTGTTTGGGCTCCACAATATATTGTTGGATAGTTAATTTGAAGGGCTAAAACTTTCATGTTTTACGTTTATTCAAATTCCCTACAAAAACAGGGTGAAAAGTGTGCGGTCGCGCACTAGTCGCGTATATGGAGCAGAACAGTGTGAAAAGTGCGCGGGCAGACTTCCAGGTGCGCGGGCAGACTTCCAGGTGCGCGGCCGCGCACGTCCAACTCCGAAAAAGTGTCCTATTTCGTGTAGAGAAGGTATATTTTTTTGGGCCCGACCCTACTTGGTATATATCCATGGAAAACGGTATTTTGAACTTTTAACATAATTTAGACCTAAGGAAGCTAATGAGAAGAGGGAGAAGCAAGAGCACAAGGATTTCACCATTCATCCTCACTCAAAACAAGGGTTTGGATGTTTTATGTTTTCCTTTGACTTAGACTTAATTGTGATGAATTTCTCCATATCCATGGAGTAATTATTCCATAGGTATTGATGGATTTGGTGTTTTGAGAATTGTTTGTGGACATTAACTCTAGTGTTTTTGTATTGAATAATTTTGAGTATTTTTATTATTGCATACATATTCACATGTTTATGTAATTGAAAGAGGTATAACTTGTGATGTTTTGCATTATCTTGTTGGTTGAATTCATTGATTCTTATTAATAATCGTAAGAGGCTAGTTAAATTAATGTTTATACCTAGTAAGGAGGATAATCAAAAGAGGATCTCCTAAAGATTAACCCACTACGAATTCTTGCATATCTTCACTAAGCTTAACTTAGTTTATATTGTGAGGTTGAGACTTAATTTAGAGAGAAGTTTCTAATGAACGTTCGAACTAATAATACAGTGAATTCAAGAGACTCACTTGAACCATAGTGTGAAGTAACTAGAGTTAATTCCCAAACAAGTATATTGCACATATCCAATCAACCTCCATTTCCTCCTATTGATATCTTCTTGCTTACACTTGTTTAAATCGCCATTAGCCAATAGTTAGACTGTTAGTTAATTTTAGTTTTAGTTCACACAACTCAAAATTATTGATCATCTTGAATAGAAATAAGACTAGAAGCTATGAAAACACTGTTTAAATCCAATCCGTATGTATATGATATTTTCTATACTATATTCGACTAGCGAGCCTAAGTTTATACACCAGTTTTGCACTCGTCAGGTGTCATATACGGCTACCTTTTCGTGACACAAATGGTCAAGAATTATTTTAGATGTTGTTGTGGATCTTTAATGTAAGATCCCGAGAACAGTCCTTGTTCTGCAGCAGAAGTAGCATGTTGTTTGTGATTTGAAACGATTCCGCTTGTATCTGAGGGGCTGCAATTGTGGTTGCTAGATTTTCAGCGGTGGGTTGTGCCCAATCATACAAGGATGATTTTGGCACAAGAGGTTTGACACCCTGATTTTTTGGGTCATTCACATTGTTTTGGTTGTTTATTATGTCACCCATGTCTAGTCCGATTTGTCCCGTTGAGTTCTGTTGTCGTTTGTCTTTCTTGTTTGCTTGATTTAGTGCCTTGAAATATTTCCCAAGGTCCGGTAATGCTTCGTACAATTCACTATTTCTTGAGAAGTTTCTAGGCATGCACCTGTAACACACAAAACTAAAAACGTTAGAACTTCAATATAATGAATTTCAAGCTGAGAAAGATGAATAAACTATGAATTCTAACAATTCTTTTAGCCGTAACTAATAAGACCGTTAATTCCCCTGTAACAAAGCCAAAATTTGATCACGCCCAACTATGCCTCCTAACAGGTCTAGCCGTCGTTGCAAATATAATTTGATTTACAAGTCTGGAGTCGAATCCCACAGGGAATTAACCTACTAATTACAACCACTAGTTTTGCACGAATTCAAGTAATCAACCTTCAGAAATATTATATAACGATTTGAATGTTTACTAACTAAGATCAAAGTAATTAAAATGCAGTAATTTATAACTAACAAAACAAATATTATGGACAAGGTTTGGAAACGTCTAGGGTTATGATTTTTCCTATTGTGGGAATCTCTCCCACCACGTTTCCTATAAATCCGCCTAAGTATTCTCTACTAATCGTGAGTACTTTAGGTGTTGTAGCTCTCTCTCGAGCAACTACAATAATTTACTAGAAGTATTCTCTTGAACTATGCTAGCTGGCACTAATTCACCGCTCATTACGATCGCACCAAGGTTACGTTATCTCTAATCCCTTATTTAAACCCTCTGTATTGATCTCTCAAATACGTTAGGAGTAGTTTTGTACAACAACTACCTAAATGTGTACTCCCTCTCGATCAATATACACACTACATAGGCACAATTAATTGAGAGCTCTTGAATCAACAAAAATGAAAATATAGTCGAACAAGTAGAGAAAAATCAAAGGCAAGTTTATATTAGAAGTAGTAGAAAATCATCCTCCAATAGGTTCCGTTAAACCCTAGATTAGAAAGTTTATGTACTCATAAATGTATCAACAGTCGTCTTGATGCTTAAGTACATTGAACTACAAAGTATAGATAAGTAAGAAAGGAAACCTCATTTGCTTCTTGATCCAGCGTGTTCTCTAGCCGTTTTCTTCTCAAAAATAGTGTACAACCCTTTTTCAACTCATTTGGGACTTATTTATATGTTAGGGTCGAAATTCCTCAGTCCAAATCCTAATTGGATTCTTTTAACCCGCGCTTTTATATTACCATGCTATAGACCTCGCGAAGCCTGGTCTGTAGCGCAGTCAAGCTGGCTATAGACCTCGCAAAGCCTGGTCTATAGCGCGGTAACCTTGGTTATAGACCTCACGAATCTTGGTCTATAGTGCGGTTAACTTGGCTATAAACCTCGCGAAGCCTGGTCTATAGCACGCTTTGGATACTTGATGTTTTTGTGCTCTTTTCTTGCATTCTTGTCCTCTTTTTGTGTAACCCTCATTTGAAAATATCTTCCAATATTCCTACAAATTAAACAACATAATTTAGCTCAAAATGTCGCACAATTAATCACTAAACCAACAAAATATAGGACGAGTAATGTACTGGAAGTATATCATTTTGGCCTAACATCAACACCGTACATATGTCATGGTCAGAATCAAGCAAAATACATGCACATGCAAGAGATAAGTATAAATGGTTATTTCTGATAATACCTGAACAAAAAGATTGTATATTTGATAAGGAGCAGGACTTCTTACTTGAAAAGAACTCTATCCAGGATAAGGAAAGAGTTAGAGGTTGAAGTTAACTAGAACTCTTTCACCAAGGAAGAGTAAAGCATCAGACTTCTAGTTACTCTTATTCTACTAATTCTATAAATATCAATGTTGTTCTCTTTTATAGTATGGCACACGTGCTGAAATAAAGCAACAATTGAGAGCAAAATAGCAAAGCATTTTGTGAGCAATTCCCGTGAGATTCAAGGATGAGAACTTGAAACTACATGAATCAGATTGAAGAACCAGTTATATATATCTGTCTTTAATTCACGTTCAAGTGTAGTAGGATATTTTAAGTTATACCTTTCAACCTTCTTTAGAAGCAATTGTACTAGATACTTGAGTTGTCTTATTCAAGTTAGAGTTACCTTGAAGTGGTCACAATATCCCATGGCGAGTTACTACAAGGGTTAGAGTTTAATCCTTAGGTTCGCAAAGTTTGTAAACTTTGTTTTGGCTCAGAGTTTAGTGAAGTGTTTGGGAAAAATCCTACTAGAAAGTAGGTCGTGGTTTTTACACCTTTTGAGCCGGGTGTTTCCACGTAAAATGTTCTTGTGTTCTTTACTTTCTGCATTATTTATTCTGCAATTGAAGTATAAGGAATGCATCGAAGAACTAGATCCATCGATAACCTAATGCATGCGAAAATTGGGTATCACACAAATCACTCCTCCTCTTGTGTGATATTGAAGTATAAAAAATCAATTAGTATCAAAGCCGGTTATCCTTGAATAAGCTAACATCTTAGAAAAAGATCAAGATGAGTGCACCACCTAGAAATTGTAGAAGGCATTCCACTGCTAGGCCACCACTCTTTAGTGACCAGTACTATTCATGGTGGCAGTAGAGGATGAGAGATAATTTACAGGAAGAAGATTATGAGTTGTGGGACATAATTATTGATGGTCTGTTATCAACACTCAAGAAAAATGACCAAGGTGAGGATGTTCCAAAAATAAGAGCTGACTGCA
Source organism: Nicotiana paniculata (assembly GCA_005239505.1). Taxonomy (NCBI): domain Eukaryota; kingdom Viridiplantae; phylum Streptophyta; class Magnoliopsida; order Solanales; family Solanaceae; genus Nicotiana; species Nicotiana paniculata. The sequence continues at coordinate 20,164 of MDKI01028712.1, read as the reverse complement.
ATGCTGATGATCTTAATATGTGGAGAAGAATGCTAAAGCCAACAAATGACTTATCTGTGGACTTGGTCCTGATGAGTACATCAGAATCTAAGGCTGCTCTACTTCTAAATAAATATGGGACACACTACAAGTGGCTCACTAATGAACAAATCAAGTGAGAAAATCAAGAGAAACTTTGTTGTTTACACAATATCAAAACTTTGTCAAAAAGGATGGAGAAACCATTCAGGAGATGTACACAAGGTTCACTACTTTGAAAAATGAGTTGAGGTTTCTTGGAAGGATTCTCACTAGAGAATAAAGGTTTGAGAAAATCCTAAATAGGGTTTTACCAGTCACTTGGGAAAGTAAGATCACAGTCCTTCAAGAAATAAAGAACATTGCTACACTTCCCTTAGATGAGTTGATTGGAAATCTCAAAACTTATGAGCTAAGGAGACAAACCATGAATATGGACGTACCTAAGAAGGACAAGAGTTTGGCACTCAGAATCACTGAGGCTTCTAATTTTGAAGATGACGAAATCGAAATTATCACTAAGGATTTCAAGAAGTACCTGAGGAGAGAAAGCATCCTTCAAAAGGTGGAAACTATAACAAAGCCAAAAGAAAGAAATCTGGTGGCTGATGTATGCTGCAAATATGGTAAACGAGATCACATGATCAATAAATATCTTATGTGAGAGATCGAGTGGAAAAAGGAGGGATATGAAAGAAGGAACAGGAAGAAGGAACAAGTCCATGCTAAGAAAAGCTACAACAAAGGTCAACCAAATCAATGGTTGTTGCTTGGGAAGATAGTTTAGATGAGGACTCTGATGATGATGATGATGAACGAGATCTTATGGCTATTGGAGAATCCGAAGAAGAACATGATGCAGAACATGAGGTAATCTTCCTTGACCTAAAAAGATAAAATCAAATTACTTTCTAAAGATAGATATCTGAAATGTTGTTAGCTTTACTTGATGAATTTGAGGATGTAAGTTATGAGAAGGAACAATAGTCAAATGACTGTGTCTTTTTGAAAGCAGAGTGCAAATATCCGGAAATGAAGGCTTGTAAAATTGAAAAGGCAAATACCATTTTTGTGAACCAGGTTCTTGCACTTGATACAACTATCTTAGAACTTAGATCTGAAACTTTGAAATTAAAGTTAGGGACATGTAAGAAAATAGCTGGTGAGACACAACTCACATTAGAAGAGGATTTAAGAAAGGTCAAAGATGAGTTGCACAAAAGGCATAAACAGGTAAAAGTTTTGAAATAGGACTTGACAAAGATAAACATGAGCTTGATAGAACATGTAAATGGAATAGGTACTTCGATGAACTTTCATGGCCACAAGAACACCATAGCAGCAATAGAAGGGACTTGGCTTTGGGAGCTCTGCATTCAAATGGGATCCCAAAAACAAGTACTTAACATTAACTGAGAATAAGATTTGCACTCACTGTGGTAACACATGGCACTATAGGAGTGAATGTATAGCAAAAGATAAAGAAAGTCTAAGGAGAAAAAAACTTGTTCTAAGAAAGAATAGGCTGCCAAGTTAGGCAAAGAAAATTTTGATTTATCTTTTTACCAATAGAAAGGAATCCAAACTAGTTTGGATACCTAAAACTAACCCCTGATTTTCTTTTGCAGGTTCAAGTGAAGGAAAGCAAACAAATATAGCTTATGGATAATGGTTTCTCAAAGCATATAACAGGAAATAAGAACCAGTATCTTTCACTTGTGGCGTGTAAAGGAGGTAATATCTCCTTTTTAAATGGAAAGAAAGGTTAGATTATTGGAGTTATGAAGGTAGGAAAATATGACTCCCACTCAATTGAGTGTAAAGACCCGTAAAATTTCATGGCTAAAAAAATAATGCCCAAATAGGTCCCCGTATTGTTATAACTGTAGAAATTCTTAAAACGGACCATTTTGAGTAAAAAGTACCCCGAGACTTAAAAGATATAATTTTCTAGATTTGTGCAGGTTTGCGGTCCACTATGCGATCGCAGATCAGGTATGCAGACCGCATAGTGGTCGCATACTTGGACAGTTTGCTATCCATTTTGAGGACAGCTATGTGGCCTAGAATGTGATCGCATTTCTCGAATGCGGGCCGCATAGTTGTCGCATTCTTGCACCTTGATTTTTACGGAGGGAGTTATGCGACACACTATGCGATCGCATAACAGGTATGCGGACCGCATAGTTGTCGCATAGCTGGGCAGTCTGCTTTTCTTTTTGGCCCATTTGAGGGCCATTTATGCAACAGGAATGCAAACCGCATAGCAACAATGCGATCGCATTCCTGACCGCATATTTGCTTCGGGACTGTTAAAATTCTAATTTTATACCCGACCCCTAGTTCATTAGAACACTTATCCCCTTCCATTTTAAAGATTTTCTGAACAAAATAGAGAGAGGGAAGAGAGAGTTCTAGAGAGAGAAAGTCCCAACTTCATCAAAGTGATCATCCTTCATCACTCAAGCTTGGGACTAATCAAGTAGGACACCATTTTCTTCACCATAAGAGGTAAGCTTCTACCCCATCAACCTTAATTTCCAGATTTTCATTAAAATGAAACATGGTTAGGTGAGTTCATGAAGATGGGGGTAGGGATGTTGCATTCATGTAACTAACTAGTCATAATCTAGTAAAGGGAAACGGGTTTGGGTAATTATTCACAAAAAGGGGGTTAGTAATCTAAAGGGGGTCACATAGTGTTCGATAAAATGCCTAAATGAGTTTGAGTTATGTTTATGGTTCCTAATTCTAAGTGAAATATGTCACATTTTGGAATAGATTGACGGTGCTAGACAGTCCGGTGATTTGTGGTAAAAACTTAAAGGGGAAATTCCAACTCGAGGTATGTATGGCTAACTTTAATCTTTGTAGAGTCACCTTGTTGGTGTCCGAGCATTTTGGTATGAGTTTCTTGCTTGAGCATACGTGAATTGATTGCTCTAATGTGTTGAGACGTAAGATTCCATTCTCTGATTGCCCTAGTTGTTTTCCGTACTGCCATGCTATGTGAGATTGTAAGAAAGTGATTCTGTGTTGCTTATTCTATCATGTGCAGAGCCCGTTAAATGTTGAATACATCGGTATGAGAGGATGTGCTGCAAAACAAAAGAAATGATAATGAATCAAATTGTTGAATGCATCTAAGTGCTAAATGTTGTGTAGCGAGTAATGGAAAGGAAATGTGGATTTATCTAATTGAACTATATGTTGACGGTATGCCGTATATGACTCACCGTTTGGTAAAGATTACTATGGCCTTGATTTCACATGGTTATGTATGGATGTATATTCTTGATGATGAAAACCCTTGTGATTGAATTGATTGGTTGATGTTGCTATCAAATGTAATTGTAAGGAGGGATCGGGTTGCACGCCGCAACAGAATTGTACGGTAGGATCGGGTTGCACGCCGCAACAGAAGTAATAAGGGTGTAATGTGATTGTGAGATGGTATCGGGTTGCACGCCGCAACAGAAGAAATAAGGGGGGAATATGATTGTAAGGTGGCATCGGGTTGCGCGCCGCAACAGGGGAACAATTGAAATAAGAAACTGTGGAAACCTCATTTATGATTCTCTATATCTCTGTGCAATATTTGTTTGGGTTTCTTCAACTGCCTCATATATGTGTATTGCTTGATTTTACAATAGAGTAAAGTTTCTTTATACATACTAGTACTATTCAATGGTACTAACATCCTTTTTGCCGAGGGTGCTACATCTTTTATATGGATGTAGGTGGTTCTATAGCAGGTAGCTCGGTCCGCCGTTAGTGGTGCCTCCTCTTCATCTCTCTAGCAGTTTTGGTGAGCCCCATTTCCTCTCGGGGCGGTGTGTAGTCTATATCATCCCTTGTGTATATTTTATGTCTTTTAAGGTATAGTCGGGGCCTTATTGCCGGCAAGTATTGTGTAAACCCTCAGCACTCTTAGAGGCTCCGTAGACATGAGGTGGGTTGTATATATATATTTTGGGTAGTAGTTATAATTATTCGGAATCGTGGTCCCGTGATGGAAATGTTATTTTTAGTTTGTATAATTTTGGGATCATCAAAGGATTGGAGATTTAAAAGAGGAAAATGGAAATTTGGTTGTTAATTCATTATAAATTTGTATATTGTGCACGGGGTAACGCGTTGGGTAGGAAAGGCAATCCAGGTCCGCTTGACCGGAATCATTCGGTTAGGTGCCGGTCTCGTCCCTCGATTTTGGGGCGTGACAAACTTGGTATCAGAGCCTAAGGTTTTAAAAGTGTCCTAGGATTTCTCGGAGTCGTGTCTAGTAGAGCCCTTCTTATCGGTGTGTTGTCGACCACATTTATAATTAGGGGGATGAAAGGACATTTAGGAAAGTACCCTTTTATTGCTATTCTATATCGTGCGATGTGGTGAAAGGTGAGGTTGTCTATATCTAACTCGTGCATTGTTCCAATTTTCAGTAAATGGCACCCAAGAAGAGAGCCCGACTCGGCCCAGAGGCCAATGCCACCCCATGAGTGGCCGTGAATTCTTTATCTGATGGTGCGGGTGAGAATGATTCCCCGACCTTGAATCTGCCTGAATCTTCCATCCCAAGCCAGGATATTCCTATTCCTGCTCCAGCGGAGGGTGCTACAGTCCCTCCCGCTGATGTTCCTGATCCTTCCTCAGTCCCAGCTTCCGGTCCCAGTATTTCTGATGGGGACCTCAGGGGAGCTATCCAGATGTTGACTCAGCTAGTGGCCTCTCAGGCCCAAAAATCACATGCTGCCCCTGCATCCTTTAGCGAGCAGGGGGATTCTTCAGGTTCCAGGGTCAACCAGTTTCTGCGATTAGCCCCTCCAAAGTTCACAGGCACCGACCCAGAGGCTGATCCTCAGGAGTTCATTGATGAGATGTGCAAGACCCTCTGAGTTATGAGGGCTACTGAGACAGAGGGGGTTGAGTTGGCTTCCTATCGTCTGAAGGGAGCGGCATATTCGTGGTTTGAAATGTGGGAGAGTTCTCGTGGAGAGGGGAGCCCTCCGGCGAGGTGGGAGGAGTTTGTGGATGCCTTTATGGATCATTTCTTTCCTGTCGAGGTTATGGCAGCCCATGCTATGGCAGCCCGTGCTACAGAGTTTGAGGCCCTCAAGAAGGGCAACATGAGTGTGTGGGAGTATCATATGGAGTTCATGTGCTTGTCCAAATATGTTGTTCATATGGTGTCTACTATGGAGGCTAGGGTTCGTCGGTTTGTTCAGGGCCTTGGTACCTTGGTTATTAATGAAGCTGTTGCAGCTGCTCTGCATTCAGATATGAATTATGGGAAGATTGTGGGATTTGCCTAGGCTACGGAGGATCGAAAATTAAAGATAAGAATGGAGAGGGAGAGTAGTATTATGGACCGGTCAACGGGCAACCCTGGGAGTTCACTTGGAGGAGGGAGATCAGCCCTTGGGAGAGGGTCATCAGGGACATCTCAGTTCTATGCGCAGTCCTCAGCCATTGCGCCGCCATCAGGGCACAGTTATCAGCAGGAAGGTCGCGTTGGACCAGGTTCAGATAGCAGAAGGTTCCATCAGTCGAGTCGTTCAGGTGGGAGGTTCCAGCAGAAGCAGAGAACCCCATGCCTTAAGTGTGTGAGGTTTCATTCTGAGCCCTATTACTTAGACATACCAGTATGCTATAAGTGTGGAGTGAGAGGCCATGTTCAGCGAGACTGTCGTGCACCACGTCTGGGCACGGGTAGGGGCACTGCCCAGCCATCCAGTTCTTCAATCGCTACATCTTCAACACGCCCTCCAGCTCCAGCAGGGCGCGGTGCAGCTAGGGGTGAAGCACAGGGTCGAGGCGGACCCATTCGGTTCTATGCTTTGAGTGGTCGCCAGAGTGCGGAGGCTTCTCTAGATGTTGTCACAGGTATTCTGAATGTTCAGTCACATGATGTTTATTCTCTTATTGATCCCGAGTCTTCTTTGTCATATGTTACTCCATTTATTGATTCATGTTTTGGGATAGAACTCGAACAGCTTCACGAGTCGTTCTCTATGTCGACTCCGGTTGGTGATTCTATTACGGTCGTGCGAGTCTATGGGAATTGTGTTGTCACTGTGCGTGGTCGGGATACCACGGCCAATCTTATTAAGTTAGAAATGGTAGATTTTGATGTGATTATGGGGATGGATTGGCTCTATTCGTGCTTTGCTAAACTCGACTGCCGAACCACAATTATGAGGCTTGAGTTTCCTAATGAATCAGTTATCGAGTGGGAGGGGAATAATGTTGTGCCAAGAGGTAGATTTATTTCCTACCTTAAATCCTCAAAGATGATCAGAAAAGGGTGCATCTACCATTTGGTCCGGGTTGCGGACACCACTTCAGAGGTGCCTGCTCCCGAATCTGTGCCTGTTGTGAATGAATTTCTTGAAGTATTTTCGGAAGAGCTTCTTGGGATTCCACCACATAGAGAGATCGATTTCGGGATTGATGTGTTGCCAGATACGTAGACAATATCTATTCCACCTTACTGAATGGCGCCAGCAGAATTGAGAGAGTTAAAAGAGCAATTGAAAGATCTATTAGAAAAGGGTTTCATACGGCCAAGTGTGTCGCCTTGGGGCGCACCGGTTCTTTTTGTCAGAAAGAAAGACGGATCACTTCGGATGTGTATTGATTATCGGCAGCTCAACAAGGTCACCATCAAAAACAAATACCCATTGCCTCGGATAGATGATTTGTTCGACCAGTTGCAAGGTGCTAGGTGCTTCTCAAAGATTGATTTGCGGTCCGGGTATCACCAGTTGAAGATCAGGGAGCAGGATATTCCTAAGACGTCCTTCAGGACTCGATATGGGCACTTTGAATTTCTGGTAATGTCTTTTGGGCTAACCAACCCCCCAGCAACTTTTATGGATCTTACGAATCGGGTTTTCAAACCGTTTCTTGACTCCTTTGTGATTGTTTTCATTGACGATACCCTTGTTTATTCGCGAAGTCAGGAAGATCATGCTACTCACCTCAGGGCAGTTCTGCAGACTCTTCATCAGCATCAGTTGTATGTAAAGTTTTCAAAATGTGAATTTTGGCTAGAATCAGTCACCTTTTTGGGCCATGTTGTTTCCAAGGAAGGGATTCGGGTTGATCCCCAAAAGATTGCAGCGATAAAGAATTGGCCTAGGCCAACAAACCCAACAGAGATTCGCAGTTTCTTGGGTCTACCTGGGTATTATCGAAGATTTGTGGAGGTATTCTCTACCCTCGCCTCCCCATTGACCAAGCTGACGCAGAAAGCGGTTAAATTTCAGTGGTCCGATGCTTGAGAAAAGAGTTTTCAAGAATTTAAGTCAAAATTGACTTCGGCGCCAGTGTTAACCTTGCCAGAAGGTTCAGAAGGGTTTGTGGTGTATTGTGATGCTTCAAGGGTTGGTTTGGGATGGGTGTTGATGAAATGTGGTAAGGTAATAGTGTATGCTTCAAGACAGCTCAAGAATCACGAGAAGAATTATCCGACGCATGGTTTGTAGCTCGCGGTGGTGGTGTTTGCATTGAGGATCTGGCGGCATTATCTTTATGGGGTCCATGTGGACGTGTTCACAGACCACAAGAGTCTTGAGTGTTTATTCAAACAAAAGGAGCTGAACTTAAGGCAGCGGAGGTGGTTAGAATTGCTCAAGGATTATGATATGAATATTTTGTACCATCCAGGAAAGGCGAATGTGGTAGCCGACGCTCTTAGTCGGAAATCCATGGGTAGATTGGCTCATTTGGAAGCAGGTCAGAGGCTTTTGGCTCGGGAGGTTTATCAGTTGGCCAGTCTGGGGGTATGTCTTTCGGCCTCAGATGAAGGGAATGTCGTGGTGCGCAACGGAGAGGAGTCTTTGCTTGTAAGGGAAGTCAAGGGAAAAAAATTCAGGGATCCAGCTTTGGCACAGTTGAGGGAAGCAATTCTGAATCATAAGACTACAACATTTTCACTCGGCAATGATGACGGTGTTTTGCAGTGCCAAGAGAGACTATGTGTTCCGGACGTGGGTGATCTTCGGGAAAGGGTAATGGTAGAGGCTCACAATTCCAGGTATTCAGTACACCCAGTTTCTACGAAGATGTCTCATGATCTCATAGAGATTTATTGGTGGAATGGTATGAAGAGGGGTGTGGCGGACTTTGTGGCTAGGTGTCCCAATTGTCAGCAAGTGAAGACCGAGCATCAGAGGCCCGGTGGGTTGACGCAACTCATAGAAATACCAATGTGGAAATGGGAGAAGATCAATATGGACTTTGTGGTAGGGTTACCCCGCACTCAGCGCAAGTTCGACTCAATTTTGGTGATAGTGGATCGACTCATGAAATCAGCTCACTTCTTGCCAGTCAAGTCCACCGATACTGCAGAACAGTACGCTCAGTTGTATATTAAAGAAATAGTCAGGCTCCATGGCACTCCAGTATCTATTATCTCGGATCGAGGGGGCTAGTTCACAGCTATCTTTTGGAAGAAATGTCAGCAAGGTTTGGGTACGCAGGTAAATCTCAGCACAACATTCCATCCACATACTGATGGGCAGGAAGAGCGCACCATTCAGACGCTTGAAGATATTTTACGGGCTTGTGTATTAGATTTCAAGGGAGTTGGGATGATCACTTTCCGCTTATACAATTTACTTATAATAACAGTTTCCATGCTAGTACTCAGATGGCCCCATTTTAGGCATTTACGGAAAGAGGTGTAGGTCTCCAATTGGATGGTTTGAGGTTGGCGAGGTGGAACTGCTAGGACCGGACCTTGTGCACCAAGCTATGGAAAAATTTAAAGTCATTCAGAAAAGGATGAAGACTGCTCACAGTCATCATAAATCCTATGCAGACGTTCGTCGAAGAGATTTGGAATTTCACGTAGATGATTGGGTATTCTTGAAGGTGTATCCCATGAAAGGATTAATGTGGTTTGGGAAGAAAGGGAAATTGAGCCCTAGGTATGTCGGGCCGTATCGGATCACTCAAAGGATAGGACAGGTGGCTTGCTGGAATTTCCCCCTGAGATGTCATTAGTGCACCCAGTGTTTCATGTGTCCATGTTGAGGAAGGTGATTAGGTATCCATATGCCATTGTGTCGGTTGAGACGGTTGAAATTAATGAAGGATTGTCATATGAAGAGGTTCCAATTGCTATTATTGATAGGCAAGTCCGTAGATTGAGGAACAAAGAGATTGCTTCTATTAAAGTGTTATGGCGAAGTCGACAAGTCGAAGAAGCCACGTGGGAAGCAGAAAATGAAATGAAAGAGAAATATCCCCACTTGTTTGAATAAGTCCGGTAGTGGTTTTGAAAGTTGTCATTCCTAAGAACCTATATATTGTGTTAAATTTTGTGCAAGAACACTCAATTCCCCTAGTTGCCCTACTATTGTAACTTCTCAAGTTGTGCCATATTTGTGTATGTTGTAATTATTCGGAATCGTGGTCCCGTGATGGAAATGTTGTGTTTAGTTTGTATAATTTTGGGATCATCAAAGGATTGAAGCTTTAAAAGAGGAAAATGGAAATTTGGTTGTTAATTCATTATAAATTTGTATATTGTGCACGGGGTAACGCGTTGGGTAGGAAAGGAAATCCAGGTCCGCTTGGCCGGAATCATTCGATTAGGTGTCGGTCTCGTCCCTTGGTTTTGGGGCATGACATTGAGAATGTCTACCTAATAGATTGACTGATATATAGGCCGATAAGTATCTCACAATTGTGTGATAGAGGAAATATAGTAGCTTTCACCTCTGCAAAATATTTTGTGATTAATCTAACCAATAAATAAATAGTTTTGCAGGGAAGAAGAGTGAACAATATATATGGGGTGGATCTGTCCACACTTTTAGATAATGAACTCACTTGCTTGAGTGTCATCGATAGCGATCCCCTCTTTTGGTATAAGAGACTTGGGCATGCTAGCCTAAGTCAACTTAACAAACTAGTCTCCAAGGACTTGGCGATACGGCTTCCTAATATCAATTTCATGGAAGACAAATATTGTGAGGCTTGTGAAAGGGGGAAGCAGGTAAAATATTCTTTCAAAAGTTAGAAAATGGTGAATAGTATCAGGTGGATGGAACTGGTCCATATGGATCTATGTGGATAAATAAGGACAATGAGCGGAGGTGGTAAGAGATATGTTATAATGCTTGTTGATGATTAATCTAGATTTACTTGGACATTGTTCTTAACATCTAAAGATGAAGCATTTGACATGTTCTTCGTTTGTTAGAAAAACTCAAAAACAACTAGGTAACCAACTTACATCAATTCCGTCTAATCATGGTACTGAATTTGAGAATGCTAAGTTTTCTGAATTTTGTGATAAGCATGGAATATTATATCATAATTTTTCTTCTCCTAGAACTCCACAAAAAAATAGGGTAGTCGAAATAAAGAATAGGACTTTAGAGGAAATTGATAGAACCATGTTATTTGCTAGTAAGCTTCCACATAACTTCTGGGCAGAAACTGGTAACGGTCTTATCGATCGTTTTGCTTTATAGAACCTCGTTCCTCTATATAACACTTTATGTACGTTCTTTCCTATTTTATGACTTTCAGAAGGGAGGGTTGGTTTGGTTTTTGAAAGGTTCGGGTTGAATTCAGAACATAGTTCCATAATAGTGGCATATGGTGGTCATGCTTGACTTAAGTCAACACTTTGAGTAAACAACCTCAGAATTGGGATTTGAAGGTTCCAATAGGTTTGTATGGTGATTTTAGACTTAGAAGTATATTTTGATCGAGTTTCGGGTGGACTAGAAGATTTTCGGCGCTTATTGTTAGAAATTGGAATTTTGAAGATTTTAGAGTTTTCTAAGTTTAACTTGGAGTGGACTTTGGTGTTATCTGATCCCGTTTGGAATTTTGAGCCTAGTAATAGGTTCATTTTGTCATATCAGACTTGTGTGTGAAATTTGGTGTCGTTCTGAGTTGTCTAAGTATAGTTTGTCATGTTCGGAGTTAGTTGGAAGCAGCTTGAAGTGTAGAAACTGATTAGTTTGGTTTGGGGTGTGATTGTTGGTTGCAAAATTATTTTATGTGTTTCGAGACCTCGAGTAGGTCTGAAATATATTTATGGACTTATTGGTATAATTTGAGGTGGTCTTGGGTGAATCGGGTGAGTTTCCGACCACCGGGAATATGTTCAAAGTTAGAAGATTTTTGCTAGTGCTGGTGTGCTTCGTGATCGTGAAGGAAGTCCTGCAATCGCGAAGAAGGAATTTGGAGGAGGGAAGATGTTTCTCTTCGCGAATGCGATGGAGGACCTAGATCCTCTTTGTGAACACGAAGAAGAAAGTAAGATGGAAGGACTAGTAGGCTTTGGCCTTCGCAAATGCGGTAGTGGGTCTGCAAGTGCGGCATGGGTCCACAAACGCGAAGGGTTGTAGAGGGTATTCTTCATGAACATGACTGGGCCATCACGAATGCGAAGAAGGAGACTTAGGCGGGGAAGCATTGGTCTTCGCAGTCGCAATGAAGGACGCGTGGCAGATTATAAGTTTCATTTCGGGACTTAGGCTCGTTTCATCAAATTTTCTCTTAGCTTGCGCGATTGGGATCTTTTTGAATGGGCATTTTCATCAAATATCACTAGGTAAGTGATTTATACTAATCATGAGTAAAATACATGGATTATGGTGTGGATTTTAACATAGAATTAGTAGAATTTTGGGATTTTGTTGTAAAAACTAGAGTTTGGTAAAAATGAGATTTGACCACGAATATTTTTTATGAAATTGAGTATATTTTATATATTTGAGTTTGTTATTTCATGGGTAATATTTATCTTCGAAACTTTCCGAAATCCGGGCATGTTGGCCTGGGGTTGACTTTTGTGGACTTTCCGAGTGGAGTTGGGAATAGATTCTAATAGTTGAATTATGAGTTCTTGAGTATAATTTTATTGGTTTGCACGTTCTTTTGGCTAGTTTTGAGTTGCTCGGCATCGAATTGAGTTGTTAGTGAAGTGTTGGAGTCGGATAGTGGGCTTGGAAGCAAGGTTAGTCTCTTGTCTAATCTTGTATCCCCACAGATATGGGTGCTACGTGCGTACGAGGTGACGAGCGTCCTTGCGTAAGATCGATTCTTATCTTATGTATGGGTATACTTAGACCTATGTCATGCCTTAACTATAATATTTGAATTAAATCATGCATGTTTGATTTACTTGAATTCATAATTGAGCTTGACACTAGAACTCACGTATTTGACCGAGCCTCTTTACTTTGAGTTTTGGAGGGATATTTGATTGTCAGTAGAAATTACGCTTTCTCTTGAATTCCAATCCTCATCTTGTATTTATGTGATCGGTAGTTCCTTGTTTTCTTGATTTGCACGTATCTTCGCGAGTGGTGCTAGTGCCCGATGAAAGTTTCTCCATTCCTATGGGATCGGGCCGTTCGCCTTGGCAATGTTATGAAATATTATTAAGAGAGCGGGTCGTTTGACTCATAAGTATTGATGCATCTATGGATTGGGTTGTGTGACCTCGGCGGTATTGTGTAACACTATTCGTATGGGATCAGGCTATTCTCCATAGAAGACCTGTGCATAATATTCGATAGGGAATCAACGTACATATGAGTTTTCCTAACTTGAATTTGAAATTGTATTTGATATTGGTTATCTTATTTCCATCGAGGCAGCTTATGACATTTGATGATTTCAAAATTATTCTTACGCTGAGAATCATATTATTTATATTCATCTGTTTCATTGCTACTTGTTGTGTTTCATACATGTCTATTTTTATGTACGTTATTACTGGTCCACTAGTAAGTGTCGATGTCGACCCCTCGTCACTAGTTCTTCAAGGTTAAACTAGATACTTACTGGGTACACATTGATTTACATACTCATATTACACTTCTGCACCTATTGTGCAGGTATTGAAACAGGTATATCAGGTGGACACTCGGATGCATAGTCGCATCAACCAGAGACTTAGTGGTGAGATGCTTTCCATGCTTTGACCGAAGCACCTGAGTCTCCTTCCCCCTATGTTTATTTTATTTTGTCCATTTTTCATTATAGATAGTAGTTATAGTTGTTTTGTATATTCTAGTAGTTGCTCATGCACTTGTGGCACCGGGTTTTGGGGACTTTAGACCATTGTTCGTGCTTGTATTTATATTTGATTTTACATTTTGATCACACTATAATGTCAGTAGTTTACTATAAAAATATAATGATTTTGCTTATTTATTTCATCACGTGTTTCAAAATGTGCTGTGGTCATTGATCAGTGTGTTGATTTATTGTTGGCTTGTCTAACGGCAGCGTTGGACTCCATCATGTCCTATGGTAGAAATTCGATCATGAAAGCTTAGTATTAGAGCACTAGGTTCATATAGGTTTCACGAATCATGAGCACACCTAGTAGTCTTGAGGCTATAGGGTGTTAGGAAACCTCTCTTTCTTCATTTCCCATCGTGATGTCGATGTTGTTCTAAGTCCAAAATTTTCTCTTATTCTATCGCCCATGAGGAGAATGCGCACAACGACATCACTCAGTGGAAGCAGAGGGGTTGCTCCCCGATCGTCAGAGGTGGAGGTAGAGGCTGATGGAGGGCCAGAGCTCTCTTGGAGGGCGAGGGCACCCTAGAGGTTCCCCAGCGGTACCATCAGTAGATCCGCTGGAGGATTCTGTTATTGAGGAGAAGGATAAGATACCTGAAGTCGAGCAGGTCTCGACAAATTTCATGACTATGTCGGGCATTCAGGAGGTCATGGCCCATAGGATGCGGTTTATGGACTCTATGACCCAGGCAGGGTTATTTCGAGCTGACCCGACCACATATCATGCGGGAAGGAGAGCACAGAACCTACCACTCATATGTCAGGGCACACGACTGTTATTTATCAAACCCCAGGTGTACTACATGCTAGGGTAGAGACCAGATTGACCGCGATCATTGAGGAGCAGAAGCGGCTGGATAGGTTTACCAGGCTTCATCCACCCCACTTTAGCGGTGAGCCATTAGAAGACCTTACTTGATTTCATTGATTGATGCAGGGAGAGGCTACATAATTTGGGACTAGTAGAGTGCAACAAGGTAGACTACACCACATTTTAGCTAGAAGGGAAGGCCCGTAGATGGTGGAAGTTTTATCTCCTGAGTAGACCAGCAGGTTCACCTCTCTAGACTTGGGATTAGTTCACGACATCTTTCTAGAGAAGTATATTCTAGCTTCATAGATGGAGGAGATACAGGGTTAGTTCAAGCGGCTCTAACAGGGTCAGATGTCTATGACCGATTATGAGGCTAGATTCATTAAGTTGTCTCGTCATGCAGATATCATACTTCCATAGAGGCAGAGAGAGTGCCGAGTTTTATTGAAGGATTGCACTATGAGATTAAGGGTTTTATGGCCTGAGAGGTAGAGTTAAAGACTTCTTTCCTCAAGGTTGTGGAGATAGATCCGAGGATCAAACATATCCGCAACTAGGGTAGAGATTTCACATCGAGGGACAAGGGGCCACGACATTTTGGTGGGTTCAGTGGGGCCCCATATGGGGGCATATGTCAGTTCATAAAGGGACATCCTAGCAGGTCCATGTATTTAGCACCATACCTATTCGGGGGTGCTCCCGTGCGGCCTTAGTTCAACACCATTCCAGAGATCACCTACTATCCACCAGCTATTCAGGGTCCTCCAGTAGGTACTCAGGCCATCAGGGTCAGATTCAGAGTTAGCGGTTTTTCATTCAAAGAGGTTGTTTCGGGTGTGGTGAGTTTGTTCACATGAAGAAGTTTCTCCCCAGACTTCGGGGCAAGGCAGTGCAGCAAGGCCATCAACCCATGATTACCGCACCAGCTGTTGCACTGCCCATCCAGCTGGCTAGAGGCAGAGTGTAGGTGGGTAGGGGTCGCCATAGAGGTGGAGGCCAATCAGGTGGCGCTCTAGCTAGATTATATGCCTTTCGTGGTTGGTTTTCAGCGGGCACTGAGGAAATTTTATGTTTCTTGGATCATTGTCGATAGACTAACCAAGTTTGCGCACTTAATTCTAGTTATTACTATATATACTTCAGAGAGGTTGACCCAGATTATAACCAAGAAATCGTCTGGTTGCACGACGTGCCTATTTTTATTATTTTAGTCGAGGAACTCAATTCACTTTGAATTTCTCGAGAGCAGTACAAAATGAGTTAGGTACTAGCATAGAGCTCAGCACATCCTTTCATCCAAAGACCGACGGGTAGTCGGAGCGGACAATTCAAATTCTGAAGGATATGACTAGAGCATGTGTCATTGACTTCAGAGGGTAGTGGGACCGATTCTTACTATTGGCCGAGTTTTCTTTTAACAAAAACTATCAGTCCAACATCAAGAAGGCTTAATTTGAGGCCTTGTATGTGGACGACGATATCATTCCCCCATCGATTGGTTTGAGCCCGGCGAGGCTAAGCTAAATGGTACTGATTTGGTAAAGGATTCCTTGGATAAGGTAAAGTTGATTCAAGAGCGACTTTTCACAGCACAGTTTAGAAAGAAGAGTTACGCTGATCAGAAAGTGCGTGATTTGTCATTTATATTGGGCGAGAAGCTAATTTTGAAAGTATCGCTGATAAAGGGTATCATGAGATTCGGTAGGAGAGGCAAGTCAAGTTCGAGGTTCATTGGTCTGTTTGAGACTTTGGAGCGAGTTGGTGAGGTTGCATATATGATTGCTTTGCTTCCTAGCCTATCGGTATTTCATTCGGTACTTCACATGTCTATGCTCCAGAGGTACTATGCCGACGGGTCCCATGTGTTGGATATAACACAGTTCAGATGGATGAGAGCTTGAGTTACGAGGAAGAGCCAGTTGCTATTGTTAATAGACAGGTCCGCAGATTGAGATCTAAGGAGATTGTAGTTGTGAAGGTTTAGTGGAGGGGTAAACCAGTCGAGGAGGCAACTTGGATCCCGAGGAGGACATACTGAGCAGATATCCACACTTATTCGGTACTTCATGTATCATTCTAAACCCGTTCGAGGATGAACGTTTGTTTAAGAGGTGGAGAATTTAACGACCCGACGGTCATTTTTCTTTATAGAACACCGTTACCTTATTCAAGACTTTCCGTATGTGTTTTTCTTGTTTTATGACTTGTGGGGATGGTTAGTTTAGTTTTTGAAGGGTTCACATTGAATTCGGAACACTTAGTTCCATAATAGTGGCCAAAGGTGGCCAAGTTTGACTTAAGTCAACAATTTGAGTAAACGACCTCGGAATTGAGATTTGAAGGTTCCAATAGGTTTGTATGTTGTTTTGGGCTTGAGAGTATGTTCTGATCGAGTTTCGAGTAGACCGAGAGAGTTTTGGCGCTTATTCTTAAAGAAATTGGCATTTGAAGGTTTTAGAGTTTTCTAAGTTTGACCTAGGGTGGAGTTTGATGTTGTCGGACCCCATTTGGCATTATGAGCCTAGGAGTAGGTTCGTTTTGTCATATCTGACTTGGTGTGCGAAATTTTGTGTCATTCCAAGTTGTCTAAGTATGATTCATTGCGTTCAGAGTTGGTTAGAAGAAGTTGAAGTGTAGAAGTTGATTAGTTTGGTTTAGGGTGCGATTCTTGGTTTCGATGTTATTTTATGCGTTTCAAGACCTCGAGTAGGTCTAGATTATGTTTATGGACTTGTTGGTATAATTGGACGGGGTCCTGGGTGGCCTGCGTGAGTTTCGGACTATCCGGAGCATGTTCAAAGTTGGCAGATTTTTGCTAGTGTTGGTGCGCTTCGCGATTGCGAAAGAGGTATCATAATTGCAAAAAAGGAATTTGGAAGAGGGGCAGTTGTTGCTCTTCGCGAACACAATGGAGTACTTGGTTCCTCTTCGCGAACGCGGAGGAGCCTATGTGAATGCGAAGAAGGAAGTAAGAGGGAAGGACTGGCAGGCTTTAGTCTTCGCGAACGCGGCAATGTGTCCGCGAACGCGAAGGTTTGGCAGATCGGTGTCCTTCCGGAATGCGGCTGGGCCATTGCAAACGCGAGAAGGAGACCTGGGTAGGCCAGCATTGGCTTTCACGATCGTGATGGTGCTCCCACGATTGCGATGAAGGACGCTTGAGTAGATTATAAGTTTCCTTTTGGGACTTAGGCTCATGTGATCATATTTTCTCGTGGTACGTGAGGCGAAAGGACATGAGAAACTATTATACATAAGTTGAGCAGAAAGCAGTGAGTATGCAGATTCGGCTTTTGTCACTTTGCATCCGGCACTAAGCAAACGTAAAGCTCACAAAATCAGCCAAATCTTCTTTAAGAAACCATGACGGTCTTCCCAAAAGAGAGAGGAGAAGTGGAAAACCCCATTTAGAATTCAACTCTGATTCTCCAAACAAAACATCTCAACAGAGTGTCACCCCCCCCCCCCCCCCCCCCCAGTATCTTACACTCAAAGCAAAGTATCAATCAAGATTTACAAACAAAAATTAGTACTAGTATCTTCCTATACATGCAGAGTCACTCTTTTGCTGTCATAACAAAAGTTTTCCCTCGTATCTCTTTCTTCTGATCCATGGTTTATCTACTCATAGCTTTTGTTTCCTTGGTCTTTCAGTGTTCAGTCCCTAAAGCTTATAGCTATGGCCATGCACATGGCTGCCGATCATACTGCGGAAACTTGACTGTTGATTACCCTTTTGCACTTGAACCGGGCTGCGGCCACCAGGGCTACCGAGATCTCTTATATTGCATCAATAATGTGCTAATGCTTCACATAAGCTCGGGATCATACCGCGTTTTGGACATTGATTATGCATACCGTTCCCTCACCTTAGACGAACCTCACATGTCGACGTGCACGTCAATCATGCTCGGCAAACGGGGCAACGGGTTCGTGGTCGAGCGGTGGCGAGAGCCGTACTTGAGCCCCATGACGGACAATGTGTTCATGCTGTTACATTGCAAGGCAGAATCACCACTCTTCCAAGGTTTATCTGGAAAGCACTTGCCCTGCAGGAATGTTGCTGGGATGGGTTGTGATGACTATTATGGTTGTCCAGCGTGGAGCCTAATAGGGCCGCAACGGGCGGGCTCAGTGTATGGATCTGGCCCGCCCGAGTGCTGTGCAATTGCATACGAAGCAATCAAGGATGTAAATTTGAGCAGGCTTGATTGCCAAGGATATAGCAGTGCTTATAATCTAGCACCTTTGAGACTGACTGGCCCTGATGAATGGTCTTATGGTATAAGGGTGAAGTATTCAGTTCAAGGAAATGAGACATTTTGTAAATCTTGTGAGGCAACTGGTGGATCTTGTGGCTATGATGTCAATGACTTTAGCAGTTTGTGCATGTGTGGTAGCTGGAATTCTACTTCGAATTGCGATTCAGGTAAGTGACTACATGAAATAATTATAGGCGGATTTAGGACCCGTTTGGCCATAGATTTTGCCAAAATAAATTTGGATTTTATTTAGCAAATACATGTTTGGCCATAGATTTTGCCTATATTTTGGAAAAATCCCAAATCCCAAAACCAACTCAATAGCTGGTTTTAGGCCAAATCTCTAATAATACACGTGTTTTTCCAAAATAAATTTGGGAAATTTGAAAACGTATGTCCAAACACATTTTCATCTTCAAAGTTTACTTCACCGAAAACAGATTTTTCAAAATAAATTTGATTTTTATTGCCAAACGCTAGCTTAGAATTTTAAGTATGTTTAATTTGACGATATATATATTGTTTCGATATGGTTACATTAATGTTAGAACTTGTTGTGCAGTAGTCCCCTCAGTTTCGCATAGAAGAACTTTGTCATTCATGGATGTACTAACTGGTATGGTTCCTTAATTAGCTGCATATTAATTCCTTAATTTGTTCTCTCAAGGCATCTCTTAGATTGACGATAATCGCACTCATGAACTAATTAAGCAATTTAAGCATTAATTCTAAAGTTGTCTGTGTTATGAGAATATATAAAACAAATGGCCTAGATATATAATTCATTCAATTAGCTCGAGTAAGGACTTAGCTGATACAATTCTTTAATCTCGATTTGACAAATTAATTACGCTTATTCTAAAATGGCAAATTGCAAGTTTAGTTCACCCGAGTTAGAGTAGCAAGTGTTGCATCTAAAATGTATTCTACAGAGTGGGTTCGTTGTCAATAAGAACTTTTGAACGTTAATTGCAAACATTTAGTCTGTTCAACACTTGGAAAACCAAGAAATAAGGGAGTAATAAATTTAGCTGAGCAGAAATTAATTACGCAACAGCCAGATCTGGAATCATGATTAACCAAAAAAAAAAAAAATTAGAGTGGGGTAATTCCATCCTTGATATCCGAAATAAATACTACGTAGGTAACAATCTAATCAGATTTTCGAATAACAATAAACCATAATATATTGTAGTTAATGTTTTTTACTCCTTGGCCCATCCTATTTGTAATTAGCTAGTGGCAAATTCAATATATTGGCAGTGAGTGCGAGGGTACTTGTTACTTTCAGCTAAAGAAATCTATGCATATTATACAGCTATACTAAGTTCACACTCATAATCACAGACACAATAGATGCAATTAGGGGTGTTAATGGTCCGGTTTTCGGCCGGATTAGTTTAAAATATGTATTATACTAATTTTACGGTTATTTCATTTTAGATAACCAAAATAAAACTTTTCGAAACCGTCTCAACTATCTCAATTTCTTTTCGGTATCGGTACGTTTCAGTTAATTTTCGGTATTTTTTTAAAAACGTCATGCAAGAGTTGCTAGTTGAAGTTAGAACGCGATTAATGTGTACTTGTAGGGGTGTACAAATGAAATCGACAAACCGCACCAACCCAATAATCCGAGTCAAACCGAGAAAAAAAATCCGACTATGGTTTGGTTTGAATTGGTTTTGTGTTGGAAAAAAAAACCCGACTATATTTGGTTTGGTTTGGTTTTAACTAAAAAACGTCAAACCGAACCAAACCAACACGACATTATATGTATAGAAGTTTTAAATATATTTAATGCATAAAAATATTTATGATAGTGTGTAGGTTATAAATATTTCTTAAGCTTTTTCATAGTTTTATCTTTTAACATATTATTTCAAGCTTGGGCTTATAATTTTTGGATGCTCTAATAAGTTTTATAGTACATTAATGTTGATAACTGATCACGCTCAACTATGCCTTGTAGAAGACTAAGCGGGCGTTGCAAATATAATCCTGGGGT
>MDKI01224463.1:0-11706 GCA_005239505.1 Nicotiana paniculata | reverse complement strand
TGTAAGTCTGGATAGCTCTGTAAATCATGAAATATTTATAATGTCATGCATATACGTACAAATGTCATGTAATGCATAGGTCTATACATATATAACATCATTAAGCCTCTGAGGGCATCCCATCATATCATCTCCGCCATTGTGGGAAAATCATCAACGTATACCAGTTGATCAGGTGGTGGTGCGTATATAACACTATAACCTTTCCCATATCCCATATATATATATATATATATACGCGTATATAATGCCATCTGGTCATGGGTCAATGTGCATGTATAAATGCATGAAATGCATATGAAATACGTTAATAAGATTTTCTCAAAATGCCATAAAAATCAATGTGCCTTTTGGATGAACATTATCAAATACGTATTTTTCTGGGACCCATGAACAGAAGATAATAATAATTCACATGGGAAATGAGTAATATAGACACCCCTAGTATTCCTATGAATAGAGTAATTTATGGAAACTGTGTGTTTGCTCGTTTCTTCAGTATAATTTGGAGCATGTCAAAAGAAATAAGGGATGGCCTTAACATACCTGGACTAGGGAGAAACTCCATATAATATTCTTGGAAAAGATTGAACCGTACTCCTTTAGAACCGAAAAATTTTACGTTGCTGCGATTCTAACAATTCTCGTTGTATTTGTAGGAGAATAAGAATTATCGTTGTTAATGAAGTGATTAGAATCAGAACGTTGTTGAAGATTTTTATAAGAATGGCACGTTCTGTTTTATTGGAACATTTTCTTAGAAATTTTATTGCTAAGTCAAAGAAAGAAGATTACATTTGAAAGAAGCTCACTTCTGAGGCTAACGTTCTGAAGAAATGACACTTAAGCTTTTGTATTCAAGATATGAAAATTTGGAAAGAATATGTAGTCTTATGACACATAATCAAGGATGACCCTTAGTCATTTCTTTATGATGTGGCTAGCTTCCACGTTTTTGGGGATGGGAATTATTACTTTTTATCCACTTATTGGTTAATTAGGTGGTGTTCCGTTGCTCGGTAATTAACCAATTACCCGCATAATTAAGAATTATTATCTCAAATTACTTAAAATTCTACTTATTTTTAATACACTTTATACACCTTACTATAATATACTTTACTATCGTGGTCATGTGGTAACATATAAAATCAATACATAAAATATCCATGTAAAAAAAAATGCACATATTTTCTCAACTTATAATTTTCCTAATCTCATAAAGTTTTCTCATATTATGTATATAACTTAAAACATATTCGAAAGTAGTAATATTAATAACTACGTAAAATCATATTTTTCAAACCATTTTGTTTTTACAAAAATAATCCACTCAAAATACCATATCAAACATATAAATAACGATATCAAGGTTGTTAAACTTATGGGTCTTACAATAACAATGTATTAAACCCTCTATGGTTCCTAATAAACATAATCCATTTCGTACTCTTGTGGATTTACCACGACACATCTTAATGCTAAGGTACGGGATGTAACATCTTTTCCCCCTTAAGAACATTCGTCCTCGAATGTTAACTCTTAGGGATTTGAAAAAATTTTCACTACGGTCTTCTTTGTAAATTAAACTTAAAACTCAAATTATTTCTGAAGTCTCGACTATTCACAACCTTTGTACTTGAGTATCTCGTATCTTTTTCACCTTTATCTCACTTATCTTTCAATCTCGCATTGTATCTTCTGTTTCATTCATAATCTCCCTTCCACATTACGCCTTAAAGCTCTACTGCGATACCTACACCTCTGTTGCATACAAAATCTGGCGAAAGCTTCATACTGACTTCTTACGACTCAGCTCTATGGCACGATTTGGAAACTAAAGAAAGGTAACATTTCCTAAATGCCCTATTGCCTCTCAATTATAAATATGGCACGCAACACACCCATAAGTGAGACTCTACTAGGCACGACTTTGTAGACTCCCTAGGACACGATCCGCTCTTATACCACCTTGTCACACCCCAAACCTCGGGAGGTGTGGCTGGCACCCAGTGCCGCATTGTCTTGAGAGAACCACTCTTCTACTCATGATCGTTCGACCAAAACTAGAACATACATAGGTTGAGTTAGATGAACTCATTACTTTTGTAATTATCGTGGGCCCATATGGGCACGACTCATACTGTACAACTGTAAGTGGGCAACACTGTATCAATAAACTATCATTCTTAAACTATCAATACATATGGGTCGTCAAGGCCTCTGACATATTGTACAAACCGAACCTCTGTCTACAAAGACTCTAAGATTATTTAACATCAAACAGGACAGGGTATGTAACGACCCGATCGGTTATTTTACGTTATCGGACCCCGTTCCCCTAAATGAAACTTCCCACAGTGGCTTATTGTGATTTATGACTTGCGGGGGTGGGTGCTCCGGGATTCGGAAGTATTTAGAGAAATATTGGAACACTTGGTTCCTTCAGGTTGGCATTTAAGGCCAAGTTGACTTCGGTCAAAATTATGAGTAAACGACCTCGGAATCGAGTTTTGATGGTTCCGGTAGCTTTGTATAATGATTTTGTACTTGGGCGTATGTTCTGAAGCGGTTTTGGATGACCCGGGAGCGTTTCGGCGCCCAATATCGAAATAAGAGTTTCCTTAAGTTCATATTGTGGTTTGGGACGTGTTGTTGTGTTATCGAGGTCCGAAAGGAATTCCGAGATCGGGAATAGTTCCGTTATATCATTTATGACTTGCCTGCAAAATTTGGTGTCATTTCGAGTAGTATAGGTCGGTTCGGCGCATTGTTAGCGAATTCAAGAAACTTAAAGTTTCTAAGTTTGGTTCTAGGGGTTTTGAGGTGTGATTTTGAGTTTTAGCATTGTTGTGGGTGTTCCGAAGGCTCGAGCGAGTCCGTATTATGATTTGGGACTTGTTGGTATATTTGGAATGGGGCTCGAGTGGGCCCAGGTGCCTTTCAGGCACCAAATGAGGCCAAAAACCAACTGAAGCAGTCGCTAATGCACCTGATCTGGTGTGACCGCAGGTGCGGTTACCCAGTCGCAGATGCGAGACCGCTCATGTGGTCCCAGCCTCGCAGGTGTGACCCCCAGGTGGATTGCCCAGTTCTCGCAGGTGCAGATTCCTGCCCGCAGATGCGAGCCCAGGCTTTTGTCCCATTTTCCACAGGTACGAGCTATTGCTCGCAGGTGCGAGACCGCAGGTGCGGTCTTCGAATCGCAAGTGCGGAAACCCCTGTAGGCAGTAATGTCTTTAAATGCGGGATTATCCCATTTTCACTCCATTTTCTTCCACCATAGACAATTTTGAGAGCTTGGAAAAGAGTCCCACGACCTAGCAACTAAAAGGTAAGTGAATTGTATCCTAAAGTTAGTTAATGCATGAATTCCTAGTTGAATTTAACTACCTAATTAGTGGAAAATTAAGGAATTGGGTAGTAACCTAGGGCTTTCGAGAGATAAGAGAATTACTCGTGAATTGGCTATGAAATCATATAAAAATCATATATTAATGATCCTTAGGTTATGGGTGAGTGTTTCCTTCAAAAACATTTGGAATCCGAGCATGCGGGCCCGGGGTTGGATTTTGGAATTTCTTCAAGAATGATGAATTTGACTAAGTAGTAGGATAATTCCATGCTTTGAGTATAATTTTATATATTTACGTAACGTTTGATTGTTTTCGAGTCCTTGGGTGACGAGTTCGGAGTTTCGGGCGCATTCTTGACCAGGGGATTAGGTTCGACACGAGGTGAGTCTCCTTTCTAACTTTGTAAGAGGGAACTGTCCCCCTAGGTGATTTAAATGGCTATGTGCTAATGTTTATGGGGGCTACGTGTGCACAAAGTGACGAGAGTCCGTACGTATCGACTATTATTGTTAGGTTCGAGTAGTTAGGCCTACACCATGCCTTGTGTTTTTCCTTGAAATGAACTATATGCTTAATGAATTAATGTTACATGTGGCTTGTTTCCCTGAGATCATGGAATTTGAGAAATTTTAAGGAATTTTTCACCGAAAAGTAATTTATAAAGAATAAATGTGTGGATTGTGTGTGCATGTGACCGCTTCGCAATTTACCTTCCGTGAGCGGAATGTTATTTCCCCCACTCTCATGGGAGCGGGCCATACGCCACAGCGAGATTGAAAGATATATTATGGTTCGGGTCGTTCGACCCTCAGCAGTGCACAAATATGATCATTATGATGGCTCAGGCCGGTTGTCCTTACCCTGTATGCGCATGCTAAATTATTAATGATTCTTTTTATGGATATTGAGTGGTAAGATATTTTAAAGGAAAGGAAAAAAAGAAGAATAATGAAGTAGTAATTGTATATTTATTTCCAGTATTTATTTGAATCACTGTTATTTTTAATGTTTACTGTTTTTATCATCCTCGTATGTCTGTTACTGATATTATATCTTGTTTAATCATTTTGTTTGACCTTAGTGAGTGTTAAGTCGACCTCTCGTCACTACTTCTTCGAGGTTAGGCGGGATACTCACTGGGTACATATTTGTTTATGTACTCATGCTACGCTTCTGTACTTAATTGTACAGGTTCTGAGGCTGGTGCATCTAGTTATCAGATCGGAGCTCGATTCTGATCATAGTTGGACCTCACTTCACGGTGAGCTGCTTTCTCCTGACGATCCTCGGCAGCACCATGGAGTTTCTTTTGCTTACTTCCCGTCTATTTCTTTCAGACAGTGGGACTGTAGATTATATCTTTTTTTTGTATATTCAGTTAGTATGCCCGTAGGACTTGTGACACTAGTTCCTGGCACACACGTGGTAGTTATTATGGATTACGGTTCTGTATATATATTGGCTCTCGTCTCCTTATGACCGCTTTTGATTAAAACTAGCTAATTATCATTGTCGATTTATGTTTTAAGCTTTAAAAACTTGGTATATGTTGAAATGTTTAATCAAACAAGAAAGAACCCTTAGTAAAATGAGTGTTGGCTTGCCCGACCCCGCTGTTGGGCGCCCTCACGACCTGAGTTAGGATTTTGGGTTGTGACAACATGATATCAGCGCTCTAGGTTAACTTAAGTCTCACGAGTCATGGGCAAACCCCGTAGAGTCTTGCGGATCGATACAGAGACGTCTGTACTTATCTTCAGGAGGCTATAGGGTGTTAGGAAAACCTCTCCTTATTTTTATTCTATCGTGCAGTTGATGGCTTACTAAATCTAATTCTTCTATTCACAGATGGTGAGGACGCGTGCATCCGATGTTCCAGATCCGGGAGGGGTTGCTACCCCCGTTGTTTGAGACCGTGGCAGAGGTCGGGGGAGGACACCGGCCCGAGGTACGGGACGAGGGCGTCCCCAAGCTATTCCAGTTGCACCACCAGAGGATCCTACCATAGAGGAGCAGGGTGAGGTGCCCCCAGCGGGTCCTGCTCCAGTGGACTTTATGAAGGCGCCAGGATTCCAGGAGATCATTGGCCGTATGATGCGGTTTATGGACACTATGTCCCAGGCTGGTTTATTTCCAGCAGATCCTGCCATATCTCAGGTGGGAGGGGGGGCCCATACTCTTACCGCCCAAGTTACAGGTTAGGCAGCAGCATTAGATCATACCCCGGGTACACTGCCCGTGGGTGAGTCCAACCTGTAGCAGCACCACCTGAGCCCAGACCAACTGCGGACGGCGATCCGCAGAAGTTATTGGATAGATGGACTCGATTTCACCCTCCAGTCTTCGGGGGTGAGCGAGGCGAGGGTGCCCAGGATTTTGTTTACAGGTGTAGGGACAGGCTGTACAATATGAGGATATTAGAGTCCCATGGAGTGGACTTCACTACCTTCAAGTTATAAGGCAGAGCTTGCAGATGGTGGCAGTCCTAAATTCTCAATAGGCCAGCAAATTCTCCTTCTATCACTTAGGAGCAGTTCACTCAGATATTTCTAGACAGGTATATCCCACCCTCTGAGAGAGAAGAGCTACGATATCAGTTTGAGCAGCTGGAGCAGGGACAGATGTCAGTGACAGATTATGAGGCTAGATTCTCCGAGTTGTCTCGCCACACACTCATGATATTACCTATTGATGTCAAGAGAGTGCAGAGATTTGTAGCAGGGCTGCACTCCGGTATTAGGTCCAACATGGCCCGAGAGGTGGAGATGGGGACTCCCTATCAGCTGGTGATTGAGATAGCTCGTTGGATTGAGGGATATCGATCAAGAGACAGAGAGCAGGGTCAGCAGGATAAGAGAGCCATCTTCTCCGGGAATTCAAGAGGTGCCCCAGTTAGGGGCAGAGGTCAGTTCGGTAGAGGTCAGCCCAGCAGGCCTCCATAGTCAACACCCCACCACCTCCCCGAGGTGTTCCAGCAAGGCCTCATTTTAGTGCCATGCCAGAGCGTTCCTACCGCCCTCCATCAATTTAGAGTTCACCCAGTGGTTATTCCAGTTATTCGAGATCCCCCAGTCCCTACTTCAGTGCTATGCCAAAGAGTACACATCGCTCTCCGGCCATTCAGGTTCCTCTTTGGGGCATCAGGCTATAATACCTGGAGGTTGTTATGAATGTGGGGATCTGGGTCATATGAAAAGGCATTGTCCCAGGTTTCGGGGCAAAGCAGTGCAACAGGATTATCAGCCTATGGGTCCAGCACCAGCCGTCAGGCCACCTAGAGGTGGGGGACAGGTCGGCAGGGGTAGTCCTAGAGGTGGAGGCCAGTCAGGGGGAGGTCAACTAGCTCCTGTTCATTCTGGCGGGGTTCAGTCTTCCGGTGATCCAGCTAGATTCTATGCTATTCCGGCCAGATCAGATGTAGTGGCCTCAGACTCCGTGATCACATGTATTATTACAGTATGTGGTAGAGAGGCATCGGTGTTATTTGATCTAGGATCCACCAATTCCTATGTTTTGGTCTATTTGCTCATTTTCTGGATGTTCCTCGTGAGTCCTTGGGTTCTCCTATATGTGTGTCCATTCTTGTGGGCGATTCTGTGGTGGTAGACCGGGTTTACCTATCCTGTATGGTTACATTATGTGGGTTCGATACTCGAGCAGATCTCTTATTGCTCGACATGGTTTATTTTGAGGTTATTTTAGGCATGGATTGGCTATCTCCTTATCATGACGTGCTAGATTGCCATGCCAAGACAGTTACTTTATCCATGCCCGAGTTGCCTAGGTTGGAGTGGAGAGGTTCCTCAGTTAGTGCAGCCAGCTGGGTTATTTCATTCATGAAGGCTCGACATATGGTCGAGAAGGGTTGCCTAGCCTATCTTGCTTATGTGCGGGACACCACCACCGAGTCGCCGACGATTGATTCAGTGCCAGTTGTTCGAGAGTTTGCTGATGTATTTCCTTCAGACCTTTCGGGCATGCCTCCGGATTGTGATATTGATTTTTGCATTGATTTAGCTCCAGGCACCCAGCCTATATCTATTCCTCCGTACCGTATGGCTCCGAAAGAGTTGAAGGAGAAGCTTGAAGAGTTGTTGGCTAAGGGGTTCATCAGACCGAGTGTATCGCCGTGGGGTGCTCCAGTTCTATTTGTGAAGAAGAAGGATGGGTCCATGCGAATGTGTATTGATTACCGTCAGTTGAACAAGGTCACCATTAAGAACAAGTACCCTTTGCCGCGCATCGATGATTTGTTTGACCAGTTGTAGGGTGCTTGTGTGTTTCCTAAGATTGATTTGAGATCGGGATATCATCAGTTGAGGATTCAGGCCTCAGATGTTCCGAAGACAGCTTTTCGCACGAGGTATGGCCACTATGAGTTCCTAGTAATGTCTTTTGGCTTGACTAATGCCCCAACAGCATTTATGGATTTGATGAACAGGGTGTTCAGGCCGTATATTAATTCCTTTGTCATTATCTTCATTGATGACATTTTGATTTACTCACGTAGCCTGGGGGAGCACGAGCAGTATTTGAGAGTTGTGCTCCAGACTTTGCGAGAATAGAAGCTATATGCTAAGTTCTCCAAGTATGAGTTCTGGTTGGATTTCGTGTCATTCTTGGGGCATGTGGTATCCGGAGAGGGTATCAAGGTTGATCCTCAGAAGATTGAGGCAGTTCAGAGTTGGCCGCGTCCTACTTCAGCTACAGAGATCAGGAGGTTTTTGGGCCTAGCATGCTATTATCGCCGATTTATGGAGGGGTTCTCTTCTATTGCAGATCCATTGACTAGATTGACTCAGAAGAATGCCCCATTTCGATGGTCCGACAAGTGTGAGGCGAGCATTCAGAAGCTCAAGGCAGCATTGACCTCAACACCAGTTCTGGTATTACCTTCCGGTTCGGGGATATATACCGTGTATTGCGACACTTCACGTGTTGGCTTGGGGTGTGTGTTGATGCAGGAAGGGAGAGTTATTGCATATGCTTCGCGTCAGCTGAAGGTTCATGAGAAGAATTTCCTTGTGCGCGATTTAGAGTTGGCGGCGATTGTTCATGCTCTTAAGATTTGGAGGCACTAGTTGTATGGGGTGTCCTGTGAGGTTTATACAGACCACCGCAGCTTGCAACACTTGCTTAAGCAGAGAGACCTTAATTTGAGGCAGCACATGTCACACTTCCTTTTTCACTACCCCCGGATTAATGAAGGGTAATAAGGGAGTTTTTCCACATTAAGTGACATTATTCGGATTTGGGATTTATTTAGTTTTCAGAGTCGCCACCCGAATTTTTTACGGTGTTCCGAGACACCATTTATTTATTGAAATCCCAAACAGAGAAATTTTTTTGACTCTGTTCAAAATGTCCGCTACCAGAAATCCGAGTAAGGAATTCTGTTAACCCGGGAGAAGGTGTTAGGCATTCCCGAGTTCCGTGGTTCTAACACGGTCGCTTAACTATTAATATTTTTCCTAATTATCTAGTTATTTATATATTTTTAAACCTATTGTGCTTTTTAGCCTTTTTCAACTTTTTAGCCGCTTTTAATTTTTATGGATTTATCTTGAAACAAGTCACGATGGCGTGCACTTGTTTGTTTTTGGACATATTGCAATTACGCCACATCAAATTCACCCATAATTCGAACACACGGTTTTAATATAATTTGAAGTTGAAGACGAGGACATGAGTTGTCGCACCCGAGTGTAGATTACGTAGTCAGGACTATGGTCGTGACAGTTTTATAGTGCCTATTTGAGGCGATATTTGATTATTCTTTATGTTTTCTATTTGAAGGAACATTTTAGTTTTAAAATTAATTAGGACGTTTTATGGATTTATCTTGGAAGAGTTACGATGACGTACACTTGTTGTTTTTGAACACATGGTAATCACGTCACATGAAATGCACTCGTGGTTGCTATATACGTTTTATTAGTTGTTTGGAGTGAGGGTCGGGGGCATGAGTTGCCACTCCCAAGTGTGGGTTAAGTTAATTTGAGGTAATACTCAATTTTTGTCAAGTTTCAAAGTAAGGGTGTTCATTCTACCTAAGGATTACCTAAAATGATGTTCAATAGCCTAAAGATAACATGTTTTGGGCTATGGACTCGTTTAAGCCCCAAATTGTATCACTTTAGGCCATCCTAATTAATTCATTTGGACATGATTCGAAAAATAGTCAAGAACAAACATACTAACACATCTCACGTCTATATGGTAAGAAATAAGGCAAATTTTGAATTGTGAATATAAGGTTACATAGACAAGGTTTCTTTACCGTTTGATCTACTCTAAACAAGAGTATTTATACACAGCTTATGGATCTAACATGGAAATTTGTCTTAAATTTTGTGACAGAACAAGCCTTAAAAAAACTGAATTAATCCATGGTTGCTTTTATTTAGAGCGGACAGTTTAAGAAAAGATCCAGATTTCAGATTCTACCTTTTTGATAATCGATCTGAAAACCCATTTGTGTTCAGTAGTGAGAAATTTACAGCGGATTTCGTGAATGAAAATACTTCTCATGCTAATTGACAACAGAAGAGAAAAAGGACTGGTTACAGATTATTTAACACAATTAATAGGTCTAACATTCCAGACCCCATAGCCTGAAATTCAGACACTACCAGGTTCAATTGGGCCATATTTACGAGTCTGGCCCAACTCGGGTGACCTTGGCATGTATGGACCATAACTACTATAGTAATAAACGTTTCTGAATTAAGAAAAATACAACTGATCATAAATTTTATATTACTCCTGAATCATAGTAATACTGATTTACTAATAGGAAAAATAAAGAAGGGAAAAACAAAACTAGTTGCTGCTCCTGTGCAAGCCAGCAAACATGTCCTTCAAAGACTTAAACCTGCATTTTAATTATAAGTCCAAAGTTTGAGTACTTGGACAGTATTAATGACAGACCTTTGGGCATTTTTGTGAGATGAATCTAGTCACAAAAAGGGAGTTAGATTCATCCTTAATGATGCCATAGGATAAAAAAATATGTTCATGCCTTCTTATGGACTGAATCTAACCATAGAAAAAGTTATTCAAACCCAGTGATATTACTTTGTTTAGACTCTTTAACAGTCATCTTTGTGTCATGCAACAGCTTTCAGCAAGCATTTATTCAAATACCTTGACTACTATGGGCATTTTGAGGAGTGAATACGACCATTTTGTTACTTCAGATTCATTTTCCTAAAGCTCCATCTCATTACACACTTATATCCTTTGAAGGATAATTTTCAGCAAAAAGCTAAACTAGTGTTATGCACTATTAAGGGGGTGAATTTGACTATTAGAAAGTCAGATTCATCTACCCTAGTGCTAATTCAACATAATTCTAAACCATATAGAGGCTTTCTCATTTAGGCATTTTAGAGGATAAATCTGACCAAT
Source organism: Nicotiana paniculata (assembly GCA_005239505.1). Taxonomy (NCBI): domain Eukaryota; kingdom Viridiplantae; phylum Streptophyta; class Magnoliopsida; order Solanales; family Solanaceae; genus Nicotiana; species Nicotiana paniculata. The sequence goes on along the minus strand of MDKI01224463.1, from coordinate 940 downwards.
CAAAGGCTCAGATTCCTCACTCTGATGCCCTTCTTAATTACATATTTTATACCCTTTAAAAGGGTAAACTTCAGCCAACCATACTAATGTTTGTGCAATGCTAAGGGGTGAATTTGACTATTAAGAAGTCATATTCATCTACCCTAATGCCGATATCCTAAACTATCTGGAGACTTGCTTATTGAATCTCTTTATTGATCAAAGAGACTCAATCAAAGGCATATTTCTGCATTTTTATTGATGGAATCTGACCATAGAGAAGGTCATATTCAACACCTTAATGCAGCTTGTTTCCTAATATAGGAGCATGAGTACTTATCACATTTATATACATATAATCTTAAGCAAACAATCATGCATCAACAGGAGAAATACCAACACAAAGACATTACCTATCACAACCGCAGATTCATTGTCATGCCAATAAACATCTACACAGTTACATCTAACAAAACAGAAACTGTAACTTCATTCATCAAGAACAGCCAGTTTTACACAGTGAGCAGAAGATGAGGATTCTAGTCTAAGAATTTCATTAAGAAGAGATGAACTGATACATACATTTAAAGAGAAAAACAGCAAAGAGACTTGACCAAATAAAGGTCAAGTAGGAACACTAACAACAAGAAGGAAGAGAAATCAGCAACAGGAAACAAAAACCCCAAAGAAAAACCAAACAGTCCAGCAAGAATAACCTATAAATCTTGAGTGTGAATGTTTGAAGGAAGAACTTCCAGAAAATCAAAATTCAGCAAGAGGGAAGATAGCAACTGAACTAGGCCATCTACTTATGAACTTGTTTTCTAAAAGGAAATCATACTTTTTTTTCTGATAGGACTCTTCTTTTCAATACCTTTTAAGTAAGACAGTATTTCTGAAAAAAAATGGGAAGGATTCTGTATCCCAGCAGCTCAAAAGTGTAAAAAATCCTAACTCCCAA
>MDKI01011400.1:0-51668 GCA_005239505.1 Nicotiana paniculata | reverse complement strand
GTCACTTTAAGTGGAGAAACTCCCGTACCCCCTTTGGGGCGTATAAAAAAGGGAGGTGTGACATGTGGCACGCACTGATTTTTGAATTGGACTTGGTCCTCTCCGCGGCAACTATTGATTTGCGTATTTTACTCTAAATCATACGATAAATTGTGTTCTAAAGACTATTGCTATATTTGGTCTATAAGAAATGTTTGGGGCCTTGTACCGACTTGTTTAGACCCCTTGGGGGATTTCTACTGCTATTTCCTCACTGTTGATTCATGATTTACACTCAGTCATATTGTGCTTAACTATTTTTGAAACTCCGCCTTATTTACACTATTTTGAGATATAAAAATGATGTTTGGGGTCGAGTACCCCTTTTTTTTACTGATACGCCCGAGGGGCTTTTGAGAGGTTCTGACTGAGTGAGTCCGAGGGCCTGATTATGAGGATATGATACGCCATGAGGTGGCTTGATATTAGCGCTTGGGCTGAAGGATCCCCTCCAGAGTTTGTACACACCCTAGTGAGCGCAGGTACCTACTGAGTGTGAGTGTTGAGTGCCGAGTGACGAGTGATTGGGAGGCATGAGTGACAGTGAGGTTGCCCGAGGGGATGATACTGAGTGGCTGTGAGGTGCTGAGTGATGTTCTGCCTGAGGGGTGATTTATGATTTATGTTTTTGCCCGAGGGGCTACTTATGATGTATTTCATTTTTCACTCAATCCTTCGGTTATTTTTATTTCTGAAACTGTTGGAAAACACGGTTTTCAAAGGATTTTTCTGAAGTTGGCTTTTAAGGCATGTTGATTTCATATATCTATGTATATACTGTTGGAAAGAAAGGTTGTGCATATTGTGAACTGATGATATTTATTGTTATGTGTTTCTTGCCGCTTAAACTTGATTTATTTTCATTACTACTGAGTTGGCATACTCACATTACTCCCTGCACCCCTGTGTGCAAATACAGGTGCTAATACTGAGTGCTAGCCATCTATTCCGTGCGGAGCGGGAGTTCGAGATATAGAGGTAGTTGTTCAGCGTCTGCAACATCTCTGTTTCCCCTTCTTATGTTGTATCTAGGTATTCGTTCGGAGGTTTTGTATTATAATAGTATACCTTTTGGCATGTTTCTTAGATGCTCATAACATGTTGACTCTGGGTTTTGGGGATGGTTAGACTTTTTAGTTGTTTATTTGACTAATGGATTCAGTAATTCTATATACTTTATGAAATGCTTGAAAATGATTGGGATTTTGGAAAGAAACTGTAATTATGCGATTATTGGCTAGCCTAGTTCCACGATAGGCGCCATCACGGCCGGTTTAGGATTTGAGGTTGTGACAAGTTTGTGGTTGTACACTTGGGCTTGAGCGCCACCACAACTTGGTTGATTTGAGAGATATTTGATTTGAATGGCTTTGTTGCGTAAATGGATTCCGGAAGGGCTATGGCGGGTTAGATCACGAATTGAGGTTTGTACTTTCTTCAGTTTGAGAATTCAGTTGTGTGTTGCATTGGTTCTTCGGAAATGATCTAAGTGAAAGATTTTTAGCCAATGAAGTGTTTATTCCATTAGTCTTTCAAGGTTTATGGTGAATAAGTGTATTATCATGTAGCGGCATAGGGACTAGAAGTTGAAGGTTAAGGTCGCGGCTTGGTGTTGATAGATGTCACCAGCTCAGATGAGCAGGGGGGATTCAGATGTTCGGAGTAAGCTGGAATTTTCTTTAGTGTCACCTGATAATGGTGTTCTGTGGAAGAGGCTTTATGTAATGACTTGCGGATTTTTTATTAGCTTTACAGAATTAGAACGGCTGGTGGTATGGATGTGCGAAACTTTGCTACCTGGTATGGAAGGTCGTGGGATCGTATTCCACGGAGAAATTTGTATAAGTGTGGCATGTTAGTCACTTGACTGATAAATATTGAAACCAAGCATGGAGATTATGGTACTATCGATAATGTGAGGGTTTACGTATGAGAGGCGTTCTATTCCTTGGGCTATAGACTATGTGAGTTTGTCCCAGATTTGATGGTTGTTCTTGTGTGTCATAGATAGGTCATTGTGGATCCTCGAAAGGTTGCTAGCCCAGTACGGTATATTCAAAATCGGCGTGAGGCCCGTTGATGGGTCTAAATGCGGGTGTGTGCTCTACACCAAATCGGGTGTGTTCATTCAGCGTAGCATTTCTTATGGAGGAGTCTTCGGGTGTTGGATGATATTCCCGTCATCAGCTATTCCATGTAATACTCTGTTTTTCCATGTGGGTTGTGAGAGGGATTGGTTATTCTCACCTGTATCATGGTCTCGTGCAGATTGTGGTGTTATATGAGCAAGATCGTTCTCGAGACGCAGATTTTTACCGCACCTTATTTGTACTTGGGTCTTGTAGCGTATGGCGCTATCCGTCTCCCCAAAGGTTGTATTTTTGCACTTGGTGTGCTTGTGGTCAGTATTCGGATATTTCGTATGTATAAGCCTTACGGCTTGATGAGTACCTCATATTTTATTGTCATGTGTGGATCGGGTGGCACGCCGCCATGGGTACGTTGTTTGGATCGGGTTGCATGCTGCGATAGTAAAATGTTGAGTACGGTTTCTTTATATCTATTCTTGTGTATTTGTTTCTCATTCCCTTAGAAGGGCTCATGGTGTTTAATGGCCGGTTTATTCATAATGTGAGGTGGATAGTTCTTTTCCAGAGTTCGTTCTTCCTTAGGTATCATATTCGAGTTGTAGCTTGTTGGCACATGTTGGCGTCATGTGGGATTTTAGTTAGTGTTTGAGTTGGCTTATTGTCAGAGCAGCTTGCACTGGGTGAGACGAGATTATTGGACCTAGGATTAGTGCGATCGGAGGTATGCAAAGTATATTAAAGAGAAGGTTTCACTATTCATTTCAAATGGATTAATGGTTCTTTTCAGTAGGGAAGACTCCATGAATTGTTGGTTCAACAGATGGTTATGAGCTTCTACATATCTCTTTTGTCGTGGCAGTATTGTGAGAGTTGAAACAAGGTTTATATGTGTTATGAGGTGTATTACGAGCATCAGATTCGTGAAAATACAACTATTGTAGTCGGAGCATGTTATTATGGGCAACGGACTTTTGTTGTGCATTGTGTGGCATCATAATGGTTTCTTGATCATGTGTTGGTTCAGCGTGTGGAGATTCATAATACGTTCGTATGTTAGAATCCGATCTCGTGGAGAATTTCGGATGTTGAAATTTGGTTCTAAGGCTTATTGATTACATAAAAAGGAGAATCTTCAGTCTGTCTCGAGCTAATGTGCTCGACTGGGTTGTGGTGGCATGGGTAGGTGCACGAGGTGTTAAACAGTAATTTTGGACAACTCTGGAGCAGTCCTTCGCACGTTCGAGGAAGAACGTATGTTTAAGTGAGGAGAATTAACGACCCGACCGGCCATTTTCAGCTCTAGTGCATCATTCGGCTGTTTGAGACCTGCAGTAGCTTCACTTTATGTATTATGACTTGTACGTGTGGTTAGAATTGAATTCCGGGAAGTTCAGAGTTGATTCAGATGGAAAATTCTAATTTCGTAAGCTTAAATTGGAAAAATTGACTAAGATTTGTCCTTTAAGTGAACGACCTCGTAATTGGGATTTGAAGGTTCCAATAGGTTCGTATGTTAATTTTGGACTTGGGCGTATGTTCGGATCGGACTTTTGAATGACCCGGGAGTGTTTTTGGCGCTTATTGTGGAAAGTTGGCCTTTTGGATGAATTTCATAAGTTTGTGCTTAAGTGGATTTTGATTTTATCAATGTCCGTTTGGGATTCCGAGCTTCGGAATAGCTCTTTATGGTGATTCTGGTCTTAGAAGCACGTCTGGATGTGGATTTGGAGGTGCGTATGTCATTTCGGGGTCATTTGGCGAAAGTTGGAAACTAAAGATTTTTGGGAAGTTTGACCGGGAGTAGACCTTTTGATATCAGGGTCGAATTCCTATTATGAAAGTGGGAATAGGTCTGTAATGTCATTTATGACTTGTGTCCAAATTTTGAAGTTATTCCAGATTGATTTGATATGTTTCAGCGCAAATTATAGAATTTTGAAAATTCATAACTCATAATTTGATTCGAGGCGTGATTCGTAGTTTTAGCGTTGTTTGATGTGATTTGAGACCTACACTAAGTTCATATCATGTTTTGGGACTTGTTGGTATGATTTGACGGGGTCCCGAGGGGATGGGGTGTATTTTGGATCATAGGTTGAGAGACTAGTGAAGTTAAGAAATTTGGAGTTTGACCACGGTCAATATTGGGTCAAGATGACCTCGTTTCAGTGTTTTGAGTGTGAGTAGGTCTGTAGCGTGTTTTAGGATTGCAATTCATATGTGGTTTGTGTCCGGGAGATTTTGTATGAGTTTTGGGGTGGTTTCGGTTCATTTCGGAAAAGGTTGGATTTGTTGGTTTCTGGTGAGGCATTGTTCATTTGTAATTGAGAACATTGTTCATTCGCAATTGCGAACACTATTCATTGGATTTTACTGTTCATTCGCAAATGCGAAGTTTTTGTCTGCAAATGCGAACCTGGGCAGATTGTTTTAAATCGAGATTTTGCTCATTTCACTCATTTCTCTCTTGGTTTGGGAGATTTTTGGAGAGCTTCAGGGAAGATTTTCATCATCTATTGCAAGGTAAGTAATTCCCGCATATTATTAGCTAACTACATAGATTCTACAAGGATTTAACCATGGAAATTAGTAGGAATTGTGAGATTTTGTAAGAAACCTAGAAATTGGTATTTTTGGACTTTTACCACGAAAATGGACACGGAATTAGGAATATATTATATATTTAAGTTCGTGGTATTATGGGTAAAGTTTATCTTTGGAAATATTTAGATTTTGGGCATGTAGGCCCAAGGGTTGACTTTATTGACTTTTCTAGCGGGGTTGGGAATTGTTTAATTTGATTGATTACGGGTATTAGAGTATATTTTGAGTGGTTTGCACCTTATTTGACTAGTTTTTGGATCGATGGGCATCGGTTTGAGTTGTTAGAGAGGCTTTGGATCCGGTTATGGAACTTCAGAGCGGGGTAAGTCTCTTGTCTAACTCTGTGAGGGAGGAAATACCCCTAGGTGATGTACTTGATATGTGCTACTTGTTGTGGGGGCTACGTACGCACGAGGTGATGAGAGTCCGTACGTAGCTAATTCCATGTTATTGTTCGGGTAGACTTAGGTTCACACCATGTTATAGTAGTACTATTTGAACAGTCATTTGCCTACTAATTTCCTTTATGTTACATTACGACTTGAGACCAGACTTGTATAGAGCGATATACTCGCTATTGTAGAGATTCGACGGGCTTCGTGATTAGCCCCGAATAATTTTATTCCTCTAACAAATTTCTCCTGTGTTAGGGGTTCTCATCGAAAGGTTTCGTCAAAGCTCCGTATAACTCACATGTCCCTTCGTGAGTGGGGTCAAGAACCCGTCAAAGCTTCTTATTCTAATGGGATCGGGTCGTTTGCTTCGGCAAGATAGATACATTTATGGTTTGTGTCGTTCGACCCTCGACAATGCGCACATCTTATGGGATCAGGTCGTTCGCCTTGGTAGGATTATGTACCACACTCTCATGGGAGCGGGCCGTTCTCCTCGGCAATATAATAGATGTATCTATGGTTATATACCAGATTAAGATTGGATCGGGCCATACGCCTAGGAAGTTTTATAAAATACTCCTACGGAATCGTGCGTATTATTTGTCAAAAAGCTAGTGTATCTTGGGAGTTTTCCTGATTTGAATTATGACGACCTATCTGGTGAAGTCCATTATATATATATATATACACACACACACACACACACACATACACACACACACTCTCTGGTGGAGGAGGTAACTGCTAATCAAGAGTTTGAGTTTAATTGTTGAGAGAAGGATTGTACAACGTATTTATACTTGTTTATCTTGTTTATTTACTCTGCCCCATATATGTTTACTTCTTATTATATCTGTGTTCATGGACCGCTAGTAACTGTCGATGTGGACCCTTCATCATTACTTCTCTAGGGTTAGGCTAGATACTAACTGGGTACGCGTTGATTTACGTACTCATGTTGCACTTGCTGCAGTTATTGTGCAGGTAAACATATATGTTTCTGGTGGTCCTCTGGGTGCAGAGGTGCGGCTGTTGCGGGGACTTTACGGTGAGCTACATTTCCTTGATACGATCCGCATCATACAGAGTCTCCATCAGAGTTTTTTATATTCCCCGTCTAACTTGTATTTCAGACGGATGTTGTATTATTGTTGTACTCATTAATAGATACTCATGCACTTGTGACACCGGTTTTTGGGAGTTCTTACGTGATTGTCCATTATTGTAGTTCTTGTAAATATTATCACTTACCCTGTAAATTCTATTTCATACTCTTTAATTAATGAAAAATATGATTTCAAATACTAAAAGGAGTAATTAAGTTAATCATTCATCATTGGCTTGCCTGAAGGCGATATTAGGCGACATCACGACCTTAGTGAATTTTGGGTCGTGACAGACACGGACTACACACGCAAATCAAAAAATACTAAATGGAGTTAATCGAGATCTCAGAATATTGAAATAAGTACTAGAACACAGAATGACCTATCGGGTCATCACATGAAGCCCGCCGCCCGCGCCGCTGACCAGCACTATCAGTCCCGCCGATGACCACCATTGTTTGCCTCTCTAGGTCATTTTTTTTGCTTTTTTGGTTTATAATGTTATAGTTTTTTAAGTTTAGGATTTAGAAACTAATTTAGTGTTTAGGAAGATGATTTTGTAAGTGTTTAGGTTCTACATTTTATTGAGTTAGTTTATAGGCCATGAAATTTAGAGATTTTTAGGATTTAGTTTAGAGCCCATGAATTTTACTTGTTAGTTAGACTTTAATATTTATATTGTAGGTTGAAATGTGTTGACATCATATTCACTAAAAGTTAAAGCAAGTCTAATTATCAACTTGAATTATGAAAAATTTTAGGAAGAATTTGCAACTTAAATTAACATTTATTCCTACATTAACAATGTATTAATATGTGTTTATTGCAAATTGAATTCACAATTTGTGCTTCTTGTGATGAATTAAAAAATCACAACATTGTTTGCTACATTTTGATTTATTTGTTAGAGTTTTATTGGAACGATATATCTTTAATTATATTTGTTTTAATTTCTTGTATTTTTTATTTAGTATTTTAATTATTATTAAACTTTTAAATTAGGGTTATACATGCTTCTTGAATTTGTTAATATTTAATTTATATTCTCATTACAACTTAATTCAAGTTTAATTAGTAATATGAAATAATATGCAACTTAAATTATAAAGTTTGAATCTCTTAAAGTATAATGTAAATCAAGTTTAAATTGAATGTTACTACCTAATATGATAGTTCATATGTTAATACTTATGTTAATATCTCAAGCTCGTTTTGTAATTTTTGTGTAGATGGAACATTGTAGATGGATATACAATAGGAATTACCCTAATCGTCAAGGATTGAGGGAGGATCTTGTTCAAGGGGTTGATGTGTTTATTAGACATGCAATGTTACTTCTGACATTTCAAATTGATGATTTGATTAGGTGTACTTGTGTGAAGTGAAAATGTATACAATTGCTAAAACTATACATGGTTAAGACTCATCTTTATAGCAGGGGATTTACAGACAATTATTTTATGTGGACTAATCATGGTGAGATCGATGGTAGTAATGGTATATTTCAAAGTATGGTTGTTGGTGAAAGTAGTAGGTCAATGGAGAATAATGTTCAGAATTATGGGTTTCATGATATGGCTGCGGATGCTTTTTGGATGAACTCCGTGTTTGAATCCAATGAAAATGTTGAACGAGCCACTAACGAAGAAGCAAAGCATTTCTATGAACAAGTAGAAGCTGCTAGTCGCCCACTAAGTGAACTTTGAGTTGTCTGTTGCAGTTAGATTACTAAGTATCAAATCTGATTGGAATATTCCTCAAGCAGCCATGGACTCTTTCATTAGTCTTATAAGTGAACTAGTTGACCAAAATATCAACTCACCTGCTATTTCTATAAGGCAAAAAGATTGGTTTCTAAGTTAGGATTGTCATTTATGAGAATTAATTATTGTGAAGATGATTGCATGTTATACTATAAAGATGATGCAGAAATAGGAACTTGTAAATTTTGTGAAAAGTCTCATTTTAAGCGGGTTTCCAGCGAGAAGATATTATTGTGAAGTCGATGCATTATTTGTCTCTCATAACTAGGTTAAAGAGGTTGTACACATCAATGAGTTCCTCTCCTCATATGAGATGGCACTATGAAAAAACAAGGCCGCCTGGTGCTATATGTCATCCTTCTGCTACACCCTATTTATGTTGGCTAGTCTTTCTTACACCTTATAATCTACCACCTAAGTTGTGTATGAAAAGTCTATATATATTTTTAAATTGTACTATACCCGATTCCCGTAATTCAAAAAGTTTGATTGATGTATATTTGCAACCTTTGATTGATGATTTAAAAGTGATGGTGTGGAAACATATGACATATCAACTAAGCTAAATTTTAAATTGGGCTACTTTAATATGGACTATTAATAATTTTTTCTGCGTACGGAATGTTATCTAGATGGATGACTGCTGCAAAGTTATCTTGTCCTTACTGTATAGAAAATGGTAAAGCATTCACTTTAAAACATGACCGCAAGTAATCATGGTTTGATTGTCATCGTCGGTTCTTGTCAGAGGATCATAAGTTCCATTATATGAGGAATGCATTCAGAAAGAATAAATTTAAACATGATTTTCCACCTCCAATATTATCGAGTGAGAAAATCTGGGAGAAGGTTCAGAACTTCACAAAAGTTACAAAATCTCCACCTTGTAGATTTTCTGGAAATGGTGTCACTCATAATTAGACAAAATAAAGTATTTTTTGGGAGTTACCTTATAGGAAGGATAATCTTCTCCGGTATAATCTTGATTTTTCATGCATATTGAGAAAAACTATTTTGATAATTTATTCAATACACTGATGGATGTAAAGGATAAGATAAAAGACAATCCAAAGGCTAGTCATACTTACAAGAGTATTGTAGGCGTAATGAATTATGGTTGCAGCCATCAAAAAAATGATAAGATGTTCAAGCCCAAGTCTAGTTACACATGCACTCTGGAGTAGAAACGGCAGATTTGTGAGTGGGTCAAGAATTTGAAAATGCCCGAGGGTTATGCGTCAAATTTGGGAAAACATGCAAATATTGAGGAAGGAACATTGTCCCATTTGAAAAGCCATGATTGTCATACTTTCATGGAAAATTTAATTCCAATTGTCTTCTCCAGCTTTCCTGAAAGAATATGAAAACCCAACACAGATATAAGCTTGTTCTTCAAAGACTTGTGTTCTACCATATTGAGAGAAGAAAACCTAGTTGATATGAGTCAGAACATTCATGTAACAACTACGAAGCTTGAAAAATATTTTCATGTGATTTTTGGGATGTGATGGAACATCTTCCAGTTCAACTTGTGCATGAGGCATTTCTTGGAGGCCTAGTCCAATGTTAATGGATGTACCCCTTTGAACGGTAATATACCTAATGTATTATTTTATCCAATATTGAAATATTTTTTGAACATTATTGTCTAACCTGCCATTCACATTGTGTAGGACTATTGGCAAGTGCAAACGGTTTGTTAAACAGAGGAATAGGATTGAAGGAAACTGCTCATTTTTATTCTTACTACTTTGGCAGTAATGTGTCATGTTGTAGAAATAAGCCCAATCAGCACAATGTCGAAAATAATAATGTTACATTATATCCACTAATTTTCATATTCAATCAATCATGTCGTTGTTCTAAAGATCGTACAAAAAAGGTTTGCGTGATATGGAGCACAAGTCAGCTACAATGCATGTGTTGATAAATTGCCTCGAAGTTCAATCATTTGTTAAGTAAGTGTTAAGTTAATATAAATGTATTATATTGAGGCAACTAATACAATTTATTAGATTGAGGCAACTAATATAATTTTTAATGTCTCGCATAGTCACTTTGTGAATCAATTTGGTCATGATGCAATATATTTGAGTTTTGATGAGTGGTTTAAAGAGACTGTAAGTGTGAAATCATAATGCACTACCAAAGAAATATTTTACAATATATTCATTGTTGATCACTTATGAAATTTGTTACAAGATATGTAGGTCCTAAATCCAAATAATGGTGTCAATCATTTCTTGAAAGATATAGCTTGGGGACTTGCCTCGATGGTTACAATGATGTCTAAATAGATAGTGAATGGTTACAAATTTCATACCGAAGAATGCTCTAAGTTTAAGAAAAGCAAAAAAAGTGGGGTGTGGGTTAAAGGTGGTGAAGGAAACCAGGATGCGGATACTGATTATTATGGTGTGATAAAAGAGATTATAGAATTATCATATTCAGGTGTGCCATATAAGAGGATCATACTTTTTTGATGCAAGTGGTTTGACCCAACACTTAGAAGAGGTACAAATATACACTAACGGTACAACATAATTGAGGTTAATATCAAGAGGGAGTATGATCACTATGATCCTTTTACAATTACAAAAAATGTAAGGCAAGTGTATTATGCTCCATATCCATTACGGAGGGATAAGTTTGATTGGTTGGTGGTAATTAAAACAAATCCTGTCGGTAGGATGGAAGTCGAAAATGTGTTAGACATTGCATACCAAAATGACATATCAACTGTTCACCAATTGATGGATGATCAATTAGAAAATGACTTGGAGCATCCTCAACACACCGTCGAAACTGAAGACCAACAATCAGTTGATGAAATTAAAACAGGTGAGGAGGATGAATGGACAAGTGAGAAAGAAACTGCTGATGAGGATTAGCATGTTAGTTTTTCAAGCACTATTGTCTTACTAATTTATATTTTATACCAACATATTTTTAATTGCAGATGGTAGGCAAAGGTCGAGGTAATGATGAACATGGTAAATCTCGGGGTCGAGGTGGTCGCGGGAATTCTAGAAGGATAGGAGGCGAGTAGATTCCGAGGATACTACTACTCTCTTCGTTCCCTCGACACCCCATATACATCCTTCCGCTACACAAATTGATTATTCGATGTAGTATTCTTACCATCATCTACCACATGTCTATAGATCGATGACTTCATCTAGCCCTTTATATCCATTCGTTTCTACACCAGGTCTTCCATCACAGGGCCATAGGTCGATACGTCCAACGTCTAGTCCACTTGCATCACAGCTATATGGACATTAGCCTTCTTCAGTGCAGCCAACTGCCATACAACCATCTGTAGTTCCACCGTGTGGATCACGACCATCTTGCTTACATCAATCTGGATCATAGCCATCTTTATATTCCATTCCATTTCCACATTGTGCATCTCCTAGTATTTCAGGACTCTGCCGTCGAGATAGTAGCTCTGAGCATACTGATACCCCATCTACACATGCTTCTAATGAAAATGTTGAGTCTGATTCAGAGGAGGTGTAGTATGACCAATATAATAGGATCATAATCAAGCCTGAATGGAGTGGGTAAGATTTATATGTTACTTGTCAAAGAATTTTATTTTATAATTCTTGAACTAACTGAGTCATATATTTATTACCATATTACAAGTTCCATCCAAGTCACGAGACTACAAAGATAATCAACAATGCCATTAGCAAGCTGTATAGTGGCGCTTATGCGAGTTGAGGTGATTTTCCATTCGACCTCAAGCACCAAATTTTCAACACATTTTTATAAATTTTAAGAGTTATCAAAATCATTTCTCCATCTAAAACTACACATTTGATTTGCAGATGAAGTGTGCATGGGAAGACCGATATAAAGAAGAGGTTGCTAAAAAATTTGAGTACAAGGCCCATAAGAGAATGTCAGACACTTTCTCATCTATTCACAAAATACATAAGAAGCCTGATTGGTGTCTCCCGCAATTATGGGAGGAATTATTGAGACACTAGGCAACTAAAGCATTTCAAAATAAAAATGAAGAAGGAAAGAAAGCGTGAGCATGAGAGAAGGGTGGCTCATTGCACTGTGGGGGGTGATGTCAGCATGGGGTCAATTACGAGGCGCCTGGTAATTTAGTAAAGCCTTACAATATATTTTATAATTGTATTCAATTCCATTTATTTAAAATATTTTATTTCATTTGAAGGAAAAATATATGAGAGAAAAATTAATCATGATGAGTTGTTTCTGAAGAAGAAGAAGAAGAAGAAGAAGAAGAAGAAGAAGAAGAAGAAGGGGGAGGAGGCTTCAGATCTAGATAATGGGTGGAGGACCGGATGAAATTAACTATGTAAGCTTCCTAATTTCCTGCAAGTTATAATTATGTTTTACAATATTATTTATATACTAATTTTTATATTTTAAATGTAGTGTTGCTATCAAAGTAGCTTGGAGGAGTTCCGTCAAAGTCGTCAAACAACTGACTTGAGAAGGAGAAGGAGGAGGAGGGGGAGGCTTCAGATCCAGATAAGTGGGTGGAGGACCGGCTGAATTTAACTATGTAAGCTTCCAAATTTCCTGCAAGTTATAATTATGTTTATAATATTATTTATATACTAATTTTTATATTTTAAATGTAGGGTTGCTATCAAAGTAGCTTGGAGGAGTTCCGTCAAAGTCGTCAAGCAACTGACTTGAGAAGAAGAAGAAGAAGAAGAAAAAGAACGCTTCAGATCCAGATAAGTGGGTGGAGGACCGGCTGAAATTAACTATGTAAGCTTCCAAATTTCCTGCAAGTTATTATTATGTTTATAATATTATTTATATAATAATTTTCATATTTTAAATGTAGGGTTGCTATCAAAGTATCTTGGAGGAGTTCTGTCAAAGTCGTCAAGCAACTGACTTGAGAAGAAGAAGAAGAAGAAGAAGAAGAAGAAGAACACTTCAGATCCAGATAAGTGGGTGGAGGACCGGCTGAAATTAACTATGTAAGCTTCCAAATTTCCTGCAATTATAATTATGTCTATAATATTATTTATATAATAATTTTCATATTTTAAATGTAGGGTTGCTATCAAAGTAGCTTGGAGGAGCTCCATCAAAGTCGTCAGGCAACTGACTTGAGTGAGGCAACACGGCCTTCAGAAGAGGATGCTGAAAGGATTTAGTTACAATGAGTTGGCGGTCCAAAGAGGGGAATGGCATATGGCCTTCCAGAGAAATCACCATGCCGTTACACGTATGGATTGCAAGGAATAGAGACTTTCGCACAAGGCGAGTCACTTGATAGGGAGGCCCTCTCGGCTATGCAGCAGAAAGTCGTAGAGCTAACTGCCGAGCTTCAAGCGTTGAAGGCCAGAGAAAACTTAAATGATAAATGATATGAAGGGGTTCAAGCTCAATTGACAGCTATCCTTTCTACCAGAGCTTTTCTATTGCCCAGTTCTCGTGAGTCATTGCCTGATGCTCCTCATTCATATGCTGATGATGAAGGTTCAAGTAGTGGTGGAGAAGACGTACAAAACACTTTTTGAGGGTTTGTATTGGAAATAATTTATTTGACTTGTTTTGGTTCTTGTTGAATATTTTAATTTGTTGAGTGTTTTACTTTGATTATTGTTGTATAAGGAGTTTTGTTTGTAGTTTGATTGTAGTTTGGTGGATTTAAAGTGGTTTTGGTTAATTGAACATAATTTTGGCTAATTGAAAGCATTTTGATGCTTAAAATAAGGTTTTGGTACTGTTTTCTTATTTTGGCAGGTGTTACAGCTATAAAATAGGTTATTTCTACCCAGATAAGAATTAATTCTTAATTTCTGACCGACTTCGGTCGCAAATGTTGATAAAAAATCCTTATAAATTTCCAACCGAAATCGGTCGGTACGTTCATAAATTTTCCAGATTATCTAAATTTTTGACCGATTTCGGATAGAAGATTTAAATTATATTTTTATGAATTATTAAATTTTCGATCGCAGTCAGTCGGTTAATATTTTTAATATTTTAATTTTAATTTAATTTACCAACCGCTCTTGGTCGGAATTAATATTATTATTTTTATTTAAATAAATAAATATACCAACTGATGTCGGTAGGTATATTCAATTTAAACTGGGTCGTGTGTCAGAAGTTGGGACGTTGACTAGACCGACAAAAATCGGTCGGAATTTCTGACGGAAGTTGGTCGATAGCTTTTACCAATACACGATTCAGCGTCCTCCACGTTTCCGTTAGTTTTTGGTCGGAAATAGCCCTTTTTCGATCGATTTCGGTCGGTTTTTTCCGACAAAAATAGGGCCATTTCTAGTAGTGAGATAGAGAGGTTATTTCTAATAGATTCTCGGTGCAAAAAAAAATAAAAAGAAAGGGGTAACAACAGGTAGTAACATCAGCAGGCCAATCAAAAAATCGAAGTGAACGAAACAACAAGTGATAACAAAAATATAAGAATAAGAAAATACAAGATTAACACTACGCAGCACACTAATACCACAGGTATGAACAAGAAAAATAGAAAACAGTCGACCACCTAACCTTCTACCCGAATTCTTGACCTCCATATCCTCCTATCAAGGGTCATGTCCTCAGTAAGCTGGAGCATCGTCATGTCTTGCTAATCACCTCACCCCAATACTTTTTCGGTCTACCTCTACCTCTCCTTAAGCCCTTCAAGGCCAACGTCTTACACCTTCTCACTAGGGCATCAATGCCTCTCCTCTTTATATGCTTGAACCATCTAAGTCTCGTTTCCCGTATCCTGTCCTCCACAGGGGCTACACCTATCTTTTTCGAATATTTTCATTCCTAATTTTATCCAACCTGGTATGCCCGCACATCTATCCCAACGTCCTCATTGCCAGCTAGCATAGTTCGAGAGAATATGCCTAGTAAATTAGTGTGATTGCTCGAGAGAAAACTATGATAAGTTGAGTGCTCACGATCAATAGAGAATAAATTGACAAAATTATGGCTAACTTAGCAAGAAAGATTCTGATCATTAGGGAAATTGTAAACATAGGCTTCCTTAATCTTGTCCTCAACCCTTAGTATAGTTAGTTAATAGTTTTACTGATTTAATATTTGTTAGTTAACTAATTAGAAATAAAATTCATAATCTTTATAACTTAAAAAATTATTTGAACTTGTCTTCTTAGTGATAGTGAACACTTATAGTTAAACTTTAGTTCGATGTGGGATTCGACTTCGGACTCTAAGACCGTTATATTTGCAGTGATCGCTTATTCTTTTTAAGACTAAAGTTGAGTGTGATCAAATTTTACTACCGTTATCGAAAAACTGACGTGTAGTTATAGCTGCAAATATTACTAGATTTTAGGTTTGAACTTTTATTTTATTTTAATTGTACTTGCTAATCAAATTTTGTGATTATTTAGCTTCTCTAGGTCGTAGGGGAAAAACGAAATTTCTAAAGCAGTAAATAAAGGGCATATATTTGAAAAGAGGTGAGCCTTAAGTTCTAGAAGTAAAATAAAATAAGAAAAGGAAAGAAGAGAACTTGGAAAGATACCCAAGTGGGGCCTTGTTTTTACTTGGCACATTAAGCAACTGCAAAATAGCAATGAGAGTTCAAAAGTTTGGTGGACATGATGCAAACCGTGTACTCCTTGGAACGTATCCAAGTTCCAACTGTACCTTTGAGTCTATGTTTCACCTAAATAAAATAATTGAAAACATGATTGTCAAATGAATGATCTAATCAAAGTATGAATGAGACCGCTGATTCTCATTGCCCCTCCCCGGGATCATTCTCTTTTCTCAATAAAATCAAGGGAAAATGGCCAAATATATACTTTACTTTCTAATATTGTCTACATTTAACTTCTGTTATACTATCCAGTTAAATTTACTTCTACCTTTATATTATCCAGCTAAATTTATCCATATTATCAGCAAACTTTGAAAAATTATCCCCTCAATCCGTCAGGTAATCCAGAATCTCCCAAATCATTTTAATAAAGTCATTTATTTTTCTTCTTGATCCACTATTTTCCAAAATAATTGGTATTTACCTGCTTTCTTAATTAGAAAAAAATAAGAAAAAGAAATACTAAAAATAATATAGTAAATTGAAGAATCCAAATTAGGTAGCTTGTCTAAATTCTAAAAGTATTTTCAACATCCCAAGTTTAATAAATTCGTTGGACCTAAGGTGTGGAGACTTTGCAAGTATTAGTAATAGATCTTGAAGGTCCTTGGAGACTTTATATTTTCGAATTCAACATTGCTTTAATCAAATGCCTACGCATTGTGCACTCTTAAGTCAGTCGATCGAACTCTATACTAGTCAGACAATAACAAAATATATTCGAATATACATATACATACATGATGATCAACTGTATATAATACATAATAAATAGATCCACTGAATTCTACAGTGTGTATATGGTTAAAAAATAAATAAAATTTAAACCAATTCCAAACTCATTATCACAAGAAGAGAAGTGGGTGTGTTGCTTATTTAAAATATCCATAAATAATTGGTATAGTCTAGTACCTTTAACATTCTCATCAATAGTAATTTCTAAAAATAGTGGAGCAAAAGAACAACAAGTGATTTAAATAAAAGAAATTTGAGAGATTTTGGATTACTTAACAGATCAGGGGGTAATTTTTAAAAAATTGCTGATGGTAGAGGTAAATTTGGTCGGATAGTATAACGGTAGGGGTAAATTTGGACGGATAATATAACGGAGGTTAAATATAGATAATATCCAAAAATATAGAGTTATATTTGGCCCTTTTCACTAAAATCAAACCCTCCCTCTATTTTATCCTTTATTATTTTTACAAGTGTTAACTTTCAATTTTCCTAAGGGGTTTTAAGTTGGTAAGCTGAAATCCAGCTGCCAAGCATTGACTTCCTTAGATCATGGGATGCTCGTTCCTTACTTGTATTCTTGATTTCCTTTCCTTTCCTTTCTTTTCTTCTTTAAAACCAGTTCTTGGTTAGGGCTTTTTTGAATTTTTGTTCACATTTCTTTGTTGCCCAATCATTTTCCATTTTCCCTTAAGGTAACATATACTTCCTCTTCTAATTCTCTCTTTCAAAAATAAATATTTTCTTTATTTTTCATGACCATCTAGCATTTTATTCATGGAAATTCTTTTTTTTTTTTTTTATTTTAACAATGCGAGGTTTCTGTCCCCTCCTGAATTTTTCATAATAAACACCTTTTTTCGTGCAATTTCTTGTTTCAGCATGTTTTTATTCTTGATTATTTATTGATTTTCATCAAAGGTGACTTTACCTTTTTCTTCTAATTCTTTGTTTCTCCTTTATGTTCCGCCTTTTGAAATTCTATTATTTTTTCAAAAATCCATTTTATGGTTAGTATATTGATAATTCAAGAAATAAAGCTTCCTTTAATTTGTTGGGATTATGGGATATTATGGAAAACTGAAGAACTCTAGAGCTCTCAATACACTATTTAATTTAGTACTTACAAATACTGCGCATCTGTTTCTCTAACTCCATGTTTTTTCTCGATTGTTAGTCACTGAAATTTGTGAGTTCTATTTATTTTTAAAATATGCAATCTCTATTGCTGTTATTGTTTTCAAAAGCTAACTAAAAGAAGTAATAGACTTGTAGGTATATCAGCACAATGATAATTAATTGTTTATTTTTAAAAACAAAAAAGAATTGCATACTATATGTTTTTGATTTGATTGTGATATAGGTGTTTCAAAGGGAAATGAAGTGTTTCCAGTTCTCAAATTCAGATAAGAATGATGATCACAACAACAAGACTACAAAGTCTACATCAGGCCAATCTTGTGCCTCTGTTTCAACTGATCCTGAGTTTAAAGGATTCACTACTTCAGGCCAGTCTTCTGCATCCGACGACATAAGCATGGAGTCCTCTTCTAGGCTCTCGTTTTCGTGCTTGTCCTCTCATAAAAGGCCCTGCAACCTTAGGGTCTTCACAGTTGAGGAGTTGAAGACCGCCACCAGGAACTTTAGCCGATCCCTCATGATCGGAGAAGGCGGGTTTGGAGGGGTTTACAGGGGTGTTTTACGCGACACGAAGGATTTGAATAAGAGGACTGATATTGCCGTTAAACAGCTCAGCCAGAGAGGATTGCAGGCTAGTTCAATTCTTAGTGTCCTCATAATATATAAACTGTATTGATTTGATCATAGCTGTTCCTAATCATTAACTGTGAAAAGATGGTAAAATGAGTTTGGCTTGTGTTTTAGGGGCATAAGGAATGGGTGACAGAAGTGAACGTTCTAGGTGTGGTTGAGCATCCGAATCTTGTGAAGCTCGTAGGTTATTGTGCACAGGATGACGAGAGAGGAATACAGCGTCTCTTGGTGTATGAATTCTTGCCCAACAGGAGCGTACAGGATCATCTAATGAGTCGTTTTATGTCACCTTTGCCATGGGAGACTAGATTAAGTATAGCTCGTGATGCTGCTACAGGCTTGGCCTATCTTCACGAGGGAATGGAGTTTCAGGTACTTCAACCCTTCTATATATTTGCACTACTGTAATTACTTATGCTTATGTCTTATTATAATGCAGATTATCTTTAGAGATTTCAAATCATCAAACATTCTATTGGATCAGAAATGGAATGCAAAGCTTTCAGATTTTGGTTTGGCCAGATTAGGCCCTTCTGATGGATTAAGCCATGTCTCAACTGCGGTATATATTCATTCAATTATACATAAAGTAATTCAGGTTCCTCACCACTTGAAATGATGGTCTGATATTTCACCTCAAAATTTACAAAGTAACTATATATTCCTAGGATGAAAATACTACTACTCCACTACAGTAATATCCCATACCAGTAGTGTGTACGCAGACCTTATCCCTGTTGTTTCCAATAGACCCTCGGCTCAAGAAAGTATAAGCACTACATTAATGAAAATATAGACAAGAAGGGACAGTATCAAGAAGCCATATGAAACTATTATTAAGAATATGCGCGTTGCGTGTGTATTTTTATCTCAATGAGTACAAATTTTTTAATATTATATTAAATTTTTGATTGAATCATGAAATATATGCCAAAGAAAAAATTTTAAGTTCCTAAAATTGATGATTCGTGATTCTATTTTGCTAACGAAAAAATTTTGCTATCTCAGTCAATATATTTTACTTTAAGATTTATAATTTTATTACTTTAATTTTAAAAGTTGTGCATCCTTTTTAGTTTTAACAAGATCTGATCATATAACTTTGAAGATTTAGAATTATTAAACATGACTTCATCTAAGTGACATAAGACGTTAATGTAAAATATGAAATTCGTGTAAAACTCAGACTTAGAGTTTATTTTTTCAATCAATTCTCACTCTCTAAACATGTTATAGATGTTATATTATGCTTTTAAAATGCCTGAAATTCTCTATTTTCTAAGAAGAATGAATGTGGTTGATGTGATCAGGTGGTGGGAACTGTTGGATATGCTGCTCCAGAATATATACAGACTGGGCGCCTAACATCCAAGAGCGACGTATGGAGCTATGGGGTGTTTCTGTATGAACTCATTACCGGAAGGCGTCCATTGGACAGAAATAAACCTAAAAATGAGCAGAAACTTCTGGAATGGGTGAGACCACATCTTTCAGACCTGAAGAAGTTTGAACAAATATTGGATCCTCGACTAGATGGGAACTATTCCCTTAAATCTGCACAGAAGTTAGCTGCCATAGCGAATAGGTGTTTAACTAAACACCCAAGAAATCGTCCTAAAATGAGTGAGGTTTTGGAGATGGTGAATCGGCTCGTGGAGGCAACTGAAACAAAAAGTCCAGAAATCCCAATAGAAGAGAGCACAACCCCGAGAGTCGAGGATGAGAAATTCAGAGTAAGGTGCCTAAGTGCAAGCAGAAGGTTGGTACAACATATTCCTAAAGAAAACAAGTTGCTGGTATGGAAATTGTGGAGGCCTAAGCTTGTCAGTACCAATTGAGTGGCAGAAATGAAACTAAAGTGAATCTGAGGCGCCGCCACTTTTGGTTTTCTTGTGCTAACGACCCAAATTGTAAAGATATTTCATGTTTTGCTAGAGCTGCCAAGGAAAGTTTTGTTGAACAGACTGAATACCAAAACTTGAAAGACCAAGTATAAACGATTAAGTAATACAAGATGATAATGTTAGTGATCAATATTCTCTTTCGGTACACTTGTATAAAAATGTTGCCAGATTAATCTCGTGCAATATCCATGATCAACACTAGATCCAAAAACAAAATAATCATGTAATCCAAAATAAACTATAAATAGCTGAAAATAGATCTAGAAAGTAACCAGGAAAAATGTAAGACACAGCTTCTGCCGAAGGCTGTCTTTCAATTTACGCTTATTTCGTTTGATGGCGCGGATGACTACAAATTCAAGCATACAGTGTCCCAAGAGACCTCTTTCGAATAAAAAGCGTTGCTCCAAATCCCGCAACAATATGCAGTCAGATCTCTACTTCAGTTTGTGAAATCTCGAGGCATGTCAATTACCTAACAAATGATCTCACTCCACCGACATGGAGTCCAACAATCTTTTACCTTCTTCGCTCAGCTCTATATTCTCCATTTTAATCCGCCGACGCATGATAGGACTTGTTTTTCCAGAAGCTACATAAGTTCTTAACAATGATTCAAATATGTCAACCCCCAACTCATCCTTAGCCTTCTTCAAAATTTCCGTAAAATGTTCTGCACCATCGACATCTTTATTTTGTTCAAAATGACTCATGAATTTTCTAACGATAGCAGATGATGGAACCCACTTGCCACCATCACCTCTACCAGTTAAAATTGCCTTGTCAACACAATCAACTGCCGATTGTATATCGCCATTTTGCAGATAATAATCCCCGAAAATCTCCCATGTCTTAGCATTAGGCTTAGCTCCACTCCTTCGGGCCCGTTCCTTGAGCTCTTCAGCTTTCTCCAAAGAACCTTGTTTAGTGTAAGCTCCTATAAGAACATTCGCTACACGTATGTCATAAGTTGGGCACCCAGACTCCCATTCCTTGAAGCATTTCTCAGCACCCGGTAAGTCATTCAAGTTAACCAAAACTTGAATAATGTTAAGATAACTTATGTTTGCCGTTCTGGGAAAAGCAAGCCTCAAAGAACGCCATACACGATATACTTCCAACAAATTTCCAACACGGCCATACAATGTGATCAGAAACTGGTAAGCAGTAACATTGCGGCGGCATGCATTTTTCTTCTCCAGTTCCTTGAGTGCCTTCACTGCTTTATCGGTTAAGCCAGCATCTGCATAAATCGATGCCAAATTGCTATATGTAGTCCAATCATCAGCTACACGACCATCTCTCTTCATTTCATCAATAACCCTCTCGACCCCAGAAACATCATTCATAGAAGAAAGAGCCCTCATCCAAATGTTGTAGGTGTAAGAATCTGACATTACATCATAGGCCTTCATTTCTTGAATGATGGCTGAAACTTTTTCTGGGTGCCCAGTTTTTGTGTAAAGAGTCATCAAGCTGTTATAAGGCATGGAACTTAAACCTAAGCTAAGTTCTTTCATTTTCTTCATCAGCGCCTCAGCTTTATCAGTCATTAATTCCTTGCAGTAGCAATTAAGAAGAGCAGAATAGGTGAGAAGATTTTTCGATGCCTCTGGGAGATTTGTAAAATAAGTCTCTGCTGCTTCAATCCCTTTACTCTTGGCAACAAGATCCAGATGTATAGCTTGATCACTAATAGTCTTGTTCATGCCCCTTTTTTCCATTGTTTCTGATAACTGCATATAGCAACTAGCAAACTTAAACTTTTCATTTTGCTATAAGAAACCATGGAACCATAAAATACTACTACTTGCTTACAAGTCACATCTGATAGTGTTAAGGATGCTATACATAACTGTTCTACTTCAAATTCTGTGCTGCCGCAATAAGATCAAAGAGATAAAAACGAACCCCCGTATTGGGTTCCTTAGATAGGGGTTTACAATATGTGCATCGCATCGAGGTATAATCCCTTAAGCAGTTACTTTCACTTTTCCGATACAAGCAGCTACCAAAAGGAAGTTAAAACAGTCGAAAACCACAGCAAGGAGAAGATTCATCTAAAACTAGAATATGCATCAACAGTAAAGCTAAAATCATAGTTTAGGGTTTAGGTTTAAAGTTCACAATTTCGAAAATGAAAGACCTTGAAATTGAAGGTAGTGGCCTTTCATATTAACACTCAAATGTTATAAGGCCAAATACTACAATCTCAAAGAAATGCTAATAGGCTTAGGTTTTAAGACATGCGAGGACATTTGAGTGTCAGATTCATTTTCAGATCAAACAATGGAAGATAAAAAGAAAACATTCTAAAATGAAAAGAAGTAAGAATTATATTCATGGAAACCTATGGAAGGTTGTTACAGTTAAGGCTAAAAATTCCAGAAAAAGATATCTTCAAGTAAATAATGGAAATTATAATTAAAATAGGAAGAGGGGCTTAGGGTGTAAGGTACAGAATGAGAGACCTTGAGTGCTGAGGCATAAAGCTTGCGTTGGCGTAAGACCTTGAGGGATTTTCCAACTTCCCATTTGTAAGCACTTTTGTGGGATTTCAAAAATTGATTCAGATTTTTCCTGACGTGGTTCTCTTCGCCTCCTTCCTTGAACAGATTCTTGTAAAGTGCATCTTCCAAGTACTTCTTTGTAGCCCTTTTCCCAATGTTCTTCGTTTTCAACGAGAATTTTTGAATAAACGACGCCATTTCTGATGGTTTCCTTCTTTTCGCTTTTGATTGGGGTTTTAATTTCAGGTTTCAGTTCAATCAACTGGAAAAGCCCTAGGCAACGCAGAAATGGAGACTCTGAAAATGGTAATGGGCTTCTGGAAATGCTATCGTTAGATACAGCTGGGCCTACTCTATTATTCTCGAGATAGCCATTCTTAGGGATGTTATTTAGAAATTAGCCACTACTTATTTTATCCTTAATTTTTAAACTTAAAATCTTAACTTCAAAATAATTTAGAATATTTTTATCCTGAAAAACTAAAATTTAGAATACACTGACTAATTCCTAAATAGCATCCCTTTAAAGTGGCTACCTAGTGCCATTTCTACATTATTCTCTAGGCGAAGTGCATAGATAGTCGATTCTTGCACCCTAAATAAACAAGGGATATTATCACTTTTAGCCACCTCCAGAAACTATTTATATTCGGTAGCCGAAAAAGTATACCAAATTTGTATAATTTTTGTATATAACAAATAGAATGTATATATATACAAAAAAATATAGAAAAATTAAATACTTTTTTGGCTATTATTTTTAGAGTGGTTATACAGTGTCATTTTCCCGTAAAAATTGTGCGGGGTACCCTATTTGGTCGCCCCCATTTAATCTATACCTGCTTTTTTAAAAACTTTTAATTTGTACCCATTTTTTGAATAACTTCAGTTCCCTTTCCCTCGCTGAGCTGAAGTTCACCAGTTAAGCTGAGGTTCACCAGTTATAAAGACAAAACTTCAGCCCAGTATGCTGAAGTTTTTGTCTTTATAACTGGGGAACTTCAACCCGTATGCTGAAGTTCCCCAGTTACAAAGACAAAACTTAAGCTCTAGAGCTGAAGTTCCCCCAGTTACACTGGGGGGAACTTCAGCCCCGTATGCTTAAGTTTTTGTTTTTATAACTGGAAAACTTCAGCCTCGTATGCTGAAGTTCCCCAGTTACAAGACAACAACTTCAGCTATAGATCTGAAGTTCGCAAGCTACTTCAGGCCCGTCTACTAGAATGCTGAAGTTTTGCGTGATTGCCTTTGCTACTTCAGCCCCGCATGCTGAAGTTATGCGCAAAAACGGGTACGGATGCAATTTTTTTTACAAAACGGGTATAAATTAAAACGTGGCACAAAAAATGAGTATGAATGCAAAAGCCTCCATTTTCCCTACAAGCACTAGCCTATGTTCATAAATTTTGTTAATCTAGTCAAGTTTGAGACATACAAGACTCAAGTTGTAAAAGTCCGCATATGAAATTCAAAATTCTATCACAGGTGAACAAATTTTGCCTAAAAGCAGCAATATGTTCTTCGAATTTTAGTAATTCGATACATAATTTAACACCCAAATCTACTTCAAATAACTTAAAATTTAAAATATAAGTTTTAAATATCATAAAAATAAAAATAAAAACTTCAATCATCAATTGAAGTTTATAACTAAAATGGAATTAATTGTTCTATTACGAGTGAGATTCCACATGCTAGGTTAATAACCTAGGTCTTATACAATCAAATTATTTTAGTAAATTGAATTTCACTTAACTGTCTACGATTTTATTATGTGTGCTCAGGATAGAAGTTTTATAAAAATATATCGTCATGCTATTAAGTATTTTTATTTAAACTCTTTTATTTTTAGAAGGTGGAAGAAAATAACCTCGTTGAAGCATAATGATCGAGTTCGAACGAAGAAAGTGAAATAAAAACACTATGTTGGTTGTAATAGATCAACTTTCATGCTATTTCTTGCTCCAACATGAAAGTAAAGGCAGCGTATGTTTGTCTGATGTTTGCAAAATTGTACAAGTTAAGCAATCTCAAAAAACTAGCCTTATATATATAACTTTAAATAGTATATTATTTGTGTATTTTTTGGCATAAATGGAAGAATGGTGGCCTAGAATCGCTCTAGTAAGTTTGGAGAAATATTCTAATGAAGAAGGTGACTTGACAGTATATGAATGTCGAACGTGGCGGATTTTTCTTGGAGGTTGCATATATATATTTTACATATAGATATACAGTCGTGTTAATATATTTACTTCACGTCTTATGCTTTATAAAAGTCTTTAGCCTATCGAAGGGTTTTTATGCGAATTTCTAGTACTTTTTAATTTGGATATTAAATGAGGATTCACATCGAAAGTTTTTGTTCATTGATTGGGGTTTCTCCCTATTATTTATTTCTCTATTAATAATAAATTGTATCACAGAAAGCTCTCCCTTATGTATGTTTTGATGAGTAGTTATCCTACCTAAGTAAGCCCGTTTGGCCATGAATAGTTTTGAAAGAATTACAAGAAAATATATATGACTTCACACTATAACAAATAATGACCCATGTTTTTAAGGTTTATCTATCCTAGTTTATATTGTACATATTTTGAAAGAACTAGTAAATTCAAAATATGTGTTCTTACAACCATTGCTTCTAAAAGCTATGCAATTAAATTTGTGTTCTTACAATATTGCTTTCGCTCTCTTCTTCTCACATCATCGACATATGTTTCAAGGGACTGTATATTTTTTGTTTCTCCTCTTGTGTCACCTGGTTACAATGTAAGAAAATTGAAGAGTAGAAGTCCACCATTGAAGACCATTCAAAGCTTTGCTTTTGAAAATGGTTTTTTTTATTTTGATAGTTTTTTTGGATTGGGTGTTGTTCCAATTGATTGAAATATCAAAAGAAGTTCAAAATTTAAATTTAAAGTGATTTGGAGCAGATTTGAGCAAGATTTGAATTAAATTTCAGAGAAGACGCAAGGAAGAAGACAAAGTGAGTTTTTTGTATAAGTATGTATAATCTTGTATAATAGTGTATATGAGTGTATAAACAAATCTTATACATTATTATACACTTTTATACACATTTATACAAGCGTCTGTAGACGAACTTCTTCCACGATTTTCAGTTGCAATCTTGTTCAAAACGAATCCAAATCTCCATGAAATGACTTCAAATTTTATATACAACCTCCTTATACTATTTCGAACAAGTCTAAATAACACCCACTCTAAATTTCTCTCAAAATCAAATTCGGAATTTAAACTCACATGTTTAAACTTGTTAAAAATCTAATTTTCACCACCAAAATAAATTTTGTTTGTTGAACTAATATTTGAGTCACAATTACTGATTCGAATATTAAGTTAAATGCTTGAGGAATCCTTTTTAAAAATTAAATAGTAATTTTGAGAATCTATTGGAGTTGGATGTTGAGTTTTAACCTATTATTTTTTGGGTTAGTTGATTGTAAATTGAAATATGAGCTATAAAATTGAAAAGCATGAATCACAATTGTTCTAATGTGAAATTTTCCCAATAGCTTTTTACTTTTTTGCGAAAGTTTTTCACTTTTCTTTTTCGAAATCAATATTTTACCATAAAATTTTTAATTTTCACTTGAAGGTGAATTTTAGAATTCTTCAAAAAAATTTAAAAAAAATCCAAAAAACTGTTTTTTCATAATTTTCACTCAAATCACTTACAAAATTCGAAAACAACCCAAAATTATATTTTTATCCAAACACAGCTCTAAGTGGGCGTTTGGACATAAGAATTGTAAAATTCCAAAAAAAAGTAAAAGAAAATTTTAAGTGAAATTAGTATTTGAAAATTAGAGTTGTGTTTGGACATGAATATAATTTTGGTTAATTTTGAAATTTTGTGAGTGATCTGAGTGAAAATTTTTGAAAAACAGTTTTTTTGGAGATTTTCAGATTTTCGAAAAATTCGAAAATACATCTTCAAGTGAAAATTGAATTTAAGACCAAACGCTGATTTCGAAAAAAGTGAAAATCTTCTTATGTCCACACGGGCTCTAAGAGCCTGTTTGGCCATAAAAATTCTAACTTTTTCCGAAATCAGTTTGGCCATAATTTTTTAATTTGCACTTGAAGATGAATTTCGAAATTTTTTAAAAATTTGAAAAACTCCAAAAGATAATTTGGTTAATTGATAAAAGATTAAAATTATTAGTTACTCAAAACTTAAAACTGAAAAGTCGTGGGTATTATCTAAAACATCCATGGAACTAAGGTCCTTCGATTGACATATTAATGAATTAGTTAGTCAAATCAAATGAATATGGCAAGTTCTAAACATGAATACACATAAGTTGGTCTCTAAGCGAGTTTTATCTTCTTCCGTAAGTTATACTAGCTTACTTGATAAATTCAAAGAGCCTGTTTGAAAAACCTTCTAAAAGGTCAAAAGTATTTTTTTGGTAAAAAAAGAGTACTTATTTGAAAATATAAGGTGTTTGGCCAAAACAAAGAAGTAATTTTAAGCATCAGCAGATGCAGATTTTTTACTTAAAAAACTACAAATTCTTGCTTCTTCCAAAAAGTAGAAGCAGAAAATTAATTTTTTCAAAACAAAAATTTTCTTTACTATACAATTATATTTCTTCAAGCATCCTTATTAATTAAACCTTTACTATTTTTTACCATCCTGTAGGCATATAAATTTTATTGATATTAAATTCGCGAAATAATTTGGACTATACTTCAAATTCAAGATATATCAGTTAAAATAAATTTATTGGGCTATATAATCAGATTAGTTATAAAAGTTCAACATATATGGATTAAATAAATAAGTCTTAATGCATTGGACTAGCCCATTTATTTGGGTTAAAGTGATGAGTCCACTTCATTAAGCCCAAGATATCATCTAACTAGAGGCCCGGTTTGGTGTCACGTGTCAAATGATGTGGCACACCAAGTCAAACGAAAGATCCAATGGGATCATGCCACATGTCAAAATGACAAGGCATGCCAAGTCAAATTAAATGACCAATGAAATCGCGCCATGTGTGCAAGTACATGTTCTAGCCAATCAAATACGACATTGTCACACTTCAATTTGATTGGTCGGAAAGAGTTTGTTCTTATCATAATTCTTCCTTCCACAACTATAAATAGGAGTCTTCATAACCCAGAAAAGGCACCACATGTTATAACAAGAAGCAAGAAAGAGCTCGTGGATCAAATTATGGCACGCTCAATGGGACAATCTCTATCTCTCATCTCAACTTTTCAATCACCAAAGTTCAAGAACAACTAAATGGCTTCAAAGAGAACCACTCAACTTCCACCAAGGCTGCTAATTCCAAGTTCTATGCTGATGTGGAAAGCATCATCGATGTTACCTTTGGAAGCTATGGACCAGTTACGAGGAGAAAATCAAGTTCGTTAGGACAACAAGCACCCTAATTGTCGTCCGCATCAACCCCTGTTTTCGTATCTTCATCCTCAAAAGGAGAAAGACCTGCCACAAACGCACCTGAAGGAGGAAGCGATGTTGCTGAAAATATTAAGAAAACTCTTGCTCAGCTTGACCTCTACGGATCCAAGAACTCTGCTATGAAGGGAGATGATGATGCTTCAAGTGATGGATCTTATCCACTTACATCGCATAACGTAGGCTATTCGAGAATCAATCTGTGTGACAATCCATGCTACTCCCCATCATCTACAATAATCATACAAGCCATGGTGACAAACACTTCATCTGTAGAAGAGCAGTTGGCCAACTTGACGGAAGCAATCGCTGGCTTGGCCAAGTGCATGAAAAATCAAGATGATAGAATTGACAACCTAACAAATAGGGTGGGAATCTTGATGGAAGAAGAATCCACCCATGCACCTGGCAAGCTCCCACAAGTTTCAGAGATTGATTCTCCCCCAAGACGAGTAGCATCCGCTAAGGCTATCCCTGTCTCATCTGAAGGGATGATTCCCATCGATCACCTGAATGAGTTCATTGAAGGAACTATTAAGAATAAGTATGAGGTTGCTGCCAAGTCCTCCCTTACATACACAAAGCCGTACACTACAAGGATCGATATGTTGAAGATGCCTGCTGGCAGTCAACCTCCAAAGCTTCAACAGTTTCATGGTAAAGGGAATCCAAAGGAACATGTGGCGCACTTCGTTGAGATATGCAACAACGCTGACACTTATAGAGATTACCTCGTCAAACAGTTTGTCCGCTCGCTAAAAGGAAATGCTTTTGATTGGTATACAGACCTTGAGGCAGGATCTATTGATAGCTGAGATCAACTAGAGAAAGAGTTCCTCAATCGCTCCAAGTTCTAACGATTCAAGACGCTCCTTAGCTTTGGAAATCAGCTCCAGCTTCTCATCCTGACTCGTCTTTCAGCCAAATTGGATCGCTCTTGGTCGTATGAAGCAGCAAGCTCGAAAAGAGAATCCAGTAAACACTCTAATGGAGAAAGATCTAAAATGTTCGCCTTCTTCATATCCTCGAAAATCTCAGTGATTTGCTCCCTATAAGATGAGAGTAGTTCTGCACGAGTTTTAGAGAGTCTCTCGCAACTATCCTCCTTGAGTCCCAAGATGAATTCTTTTTTGCGAATAAAGACAATGTTTTTTCCTTCAAAAATAGACATTGTTGTATTTGTCATTGGTGGAACGCGAGTTATCCTATTTGGAGTTTGTCTTTTTAGGGCTTCGTCATGAGAAAGAGATGCTGCCTTTGAAGACGACTTCACTTTAGATGTAGGTCCTCCAATAGATTCATTACTCACTTGCGGCTTGTCATGCGGGGATACCACCGGATGCCCAATGGCATTTAACTGCATAAGGAAAAGGCA
This sequence comes from Nicotiana paniculata, assembly GCA_005239505.1. Classification (NCBI taxonomy): domain Eukaryota; kingdom Viridiplantae; phylum Streptophyta; class Magnoliopsida; order Solanales; family Solanaceae; genus Nicotiana; species Nicotiana paniculata. The sequence continues at coordinate 22,319 of MDKI01011400.1, read as the reverse complement.
AAGAAAGTGGGAAACTTTTTTTAGTGAAGCTATTCGTTCGATTAAAAAAAAGGGCAAGGTGATTGAATTTTTACCTCCTTGTTACAAGTCGTATGCGTTCTTGAGGGAATATCAACATTTGGAACCTCTATGATCTCCACTTGGTTAGATTGTTTCCTTTTCCAATTCTGATCTTCATTTCTGGCTTGTATTTTGAGGAACTTGCATGCTAAATGGAAGAACTAGAGGATGTTTCTCTATATCTGTTGAAGTGCACACCTGTTACATCCCGTACCTTAGCATTAGGATTTTCCATAGTAAATCCACATGAGTTCGAAGGGATTATGTCTATTAGGAGGTTATAGAGGGTTTAAGACATCATTGTTATTATGAGACCCTGTAAGTTTACAACTTTGATACCGTTAGATATTATGTTAGTGTGGTACTTTCTTTTAAGTGAAGTATTTTAGTAAAAGTTTTACAAGTATAATTTTGGGTAGTTACCACTATTAATATTTTCGGATATGATAAATTATACACATAGTATAAGAAAGTTTATGAGATTTTCTTTATTGTAAAGATAGAAATTATTTTCTTACCAGAAAAGAAGGTTATCTTTTTTAACATTTTAAGAATTAAACGTATGAGAATTTATATGAGATTAGAAAAATTATAAGTTGAGAAAATATATGTATTTTTATATGGATGTTTTAATAAAATAATAGTGTATGTATTTATTTTATGTGATACCATATGACCATGATAGTATGATGTATAAAGTGTATTTAAAATGAGTAGAATTTTAAGTAATTAAGACAATTCTTAATTATGCGGGTAATTAGTTAATTACCGGGTAACGAGACACTACCTAATTACCTAATAAGTCGATAAAGATTTACATTTTCCACCCCCACCCTCACCCTCACCCCACCCCCACGTGGCAGAAATTCACTTCATAAAGAGATGACTCTTAGTCATTCTTGATAGGTGGCAACGTGACTTAGGAGAAGCTACTACGTACATTCCTATTTGGAAATACTAACAAAGTAGTGCAGAAACTATTTTACAACGTTAGCAATAAGGATTAACAATCAAGAAAACTTTATGGCCTCATCAAAGTGGAAGTCACTAAATTTATCAAAATCCTCCATATCACTAGAAATAACTCGTTCAAAATAAGAAGAATGATCACGAGTTACAAAGTGGTTCGCTCGGGCCAGCACGACACCGGGTGCCAGCCACTCCTCCCCAGGTTTGGGGAGTGACAGCACCGCCTCTTTCAAAGCTGCCTTTGAGTATTTAAGCTTCCTTTTATTAAGTTGTGTAACTAATTTTAGGATTGGAGTAGGTAGCTCTTTGGCTTTTGAGAGCGTCTTTCCAACACCTTGATCTTCACCTCCTAAAGGAGTAGTAGACTTTAGCCCAACATTGTCTACCAAAGCTTGTAAAGTATTCTCAAGAAACTTCCCATGCGCTTTCTCCCACCAAGACATATAATTGGTGGAGAAAGGCTTCTCCACAGGATCTCCCGTTGGGGAAAAAACCGCATGTGACATAGACCGATAGAGTGTGCAAATCCTCCAAAATCTGAGTCCTTCATCTAGAGAGGCGTTAGAGATATCATTCTCCGAAAAACCGGGGACGTTCTGGTAAAACACAAATTGACGACCAAACCGATGCGGGCTATATGGATCGATGATGAGTGAGTTACAATACCTCAAAGGAAGGTAATTAAAATGTAAGCTCATGGAGTAATTTGACTCCAACTCTTGAGGGGCATCGTTATCCACATAATAATAAGGACGAGAATTAGTTAACATTGTTGGTGTCCAAACTATATCTTCCCCATTGTAGATGCATTTTCTTGCATCCTTTTCGTCAAAGTACCTCGCAGCTCCCTCTCATGAGTATGCCACCATCAAAGGGACAGACGGACCCTTAGCAAGTGAATAATGGGTTTTGAAGTAATGTGCAAGCCAGTTGTAAATATAATAGATGTGAAAACAAACTTTGACCTGATCAAGTTGGGAAGAACATGAAATCTTATTCAAACCATGATAAATACTCGCCAAAACTGGGACCGCAAGGCTAATCTTTCGCCAGCTTGCCATCTTAAAAGTCTCGGGACGAATGAAGTTTTCTGCCTTGGGAAACACAAAGGCACATAGCGAAATTGATAATAATGCTGCTATATATGTTTCATCTTTCTTGTCAGACCTCACCCTAAGCTTGGAGAATATAGCTTCTTGATCACTCGACCACCTAATTAGTTCGGGAATAACTCTGTTAGGATTATGTGTCGACTTTAGGCGCGCGGACTTCTTTTCCTTTTCAGTGGGGCAGGTTTATATATTAAAGTTTTTTTATATAAAAAATTTGTCCACTTGCTGAAGGAGACCTTTTGGTTAGCACCCGTACCTTCCTTAAGGTGATTGAAAGTAGTAAATAAATACTCGCAAGATCGAGGAATAAATCTCATCTATTTTTCGTCCAAACCGATGAGTTCTCTTGTCCCAAGTACCACTTCTTCTTACGGAGAACCCGCAATGGGAAGACCTCCAAGGATATGTAAGTCCCAAAAGGAGATAAATAGTTCCCCAACTAATGTAAGAAACGTGTTCGTCTCGGGGCACCAAGCCTCACAAAATGCTTGCAAAATGTTCGAGTTTCGATCATAAGTGAAAAGTGAGGCATAGACAACATCATAAATCTTTACTGTACTCAGGGGTTGTTGACTTTCACCAAGTACATCTTCAGCCCATTCCCAAAATCCTGGAATATGACGATACTCGCCCTCGATTGTTGTTTTGTTTCTCCAACGTACTTCGCCTTGAATTATGCGACACCCTAAGTTTGGAAGGGTGCTAGCAATGTTTACGTGGCGATAGATTGGTACTTGGAGAGACCACATCTTGGACAATGGATTAGAAGTAGACTTGTGCTCTAAGGTCCAGTTTTCTACATGAAGGGAGTTCCTCAAAGAAGGCCATGAGGCTGCATACCGGCCAACTTGTGGGGTGTGAACCAAAAGCTTGGTTTGTTTTATGCCATCTTAGTCTCGATTACGAGATATCTAAGTTTGGAGAAAGGTAAGGTATAGTCTCTGAAATTTGCCATCTATTCGGGCTGCAAAAAAAAAAAAAGGTCATCAAAGTCCAAATCAAGAATATTAGAATGGGCACAAAGGTCTAAATGGATCAAATGGCCTCCGCTAGTCGGGCCACATTGGAGTAATCTCCCCGATAGTCGGGCCATTTTGAGAGTAATCTCTCCGATAGTCGAGTCACATTGAGAGTAATCTCTCTGATAATCGAGCCACATTGAGAGTAATCTCTTCGATATTCGGGCAAGAATGAGTACCCATCTCTTCATACCCTAAGATCATCATCTTCATGCAAGAACTTATACTTGTATTCTCGGCCTACAAAAAAAAATAGGAAAAAAAGAAGATACAAAAAAAAGCGCAAAGAAAAAAAACTGTACCTGCCGATGATTCACTTGGACATGCTTACGAGCTGCGACTGATGCCAATTAAAGGGAAGGCACGTCTCTATTTATAGATTCTCCAAAGATGTCAGTTGATGGATTAATTGCGATGTAGGAGCGGAGATTTTCAGAGTCCAACATGAACTTCTTCTCCTAATTCAATTCAAATGAAGAAAGCTACGAGCAGAAGTCTTCTAACCAATTTGGACACTACTGACAAAACCGTATAAGGCCAAACTTGGTAAGGGACAATGATTAAGGTCTCATAAGTCCACTCTAATTAGGAAGGTGGGAAGTAAATTATATTTTTGATTCTTCTCAATTAATATCTCACGTGAATTTCAATTAGAATCTCATAGTTGGATTTTTGATTCTTTTCGATTAATGTCCTAAAGTATCTTTTTATGTGAATTTCAATTGGATGTTTGCAAAAATAGGTAAAATAAAATAAAGATATTTGTTACCTAAATACTTTAAGCTTAGTCTTCAAAAGTTTAAAGATCTTGACAAACCTTGAAGTAGAGGGCATTTGTAGGCATATAAATTTTATTGGTATTAAATCCGTAAAGTAATTTGGACTATATTTCAAATTCAAGATATATTAGTTAAAATAAATTTATTAGGCTATATAATTAGATTAGTTATATAAGTACAACATATATGGATTAAATAAACAAGTCTTAATCTATTGGGCTAGCTCATTTATATGGCTAAAGTGATGAGCTCACTTCATTCAGCCCAAGATATCATCTTCCTAGAGGTCTAGTTTGGTGCCACGTGTCAAATGACGTGGCATGCCAAGTCAAATGGAAGAGCCAATGGGATCATGCAACGTGTCAAAATGACAAGGTATTCCAAGTCAAATTAAAGGGCCAATGAAATCGTGTCACGTGTGCAAGTGACATTTTCTAGCTAATCAAATGCGGCCTTATTACACTTCAATTTGATTGGCCGAAAAAAGTTTGTTCCTATCATAACTCTTCCCTCCACAACTATAAATATGGGTCTTCATAACCTATAAAAGACACCAGTAGTTATAACAAAAAGCAAGAAAGAGCTCGTGGATCAAACACTGCAAATTTCTCCACAAGATTCAAGTTCAAACAATCAAGTTTAAGCTCAAGAACGAAGAACAAGTCAAGATTCAAGGAGTACGAGTTCAAATCAAAGTTCGTGCTAGTTGAATTCAAGATCATCGTTCGTGGAAACAAATATAGATTCAAGATTAAGCTCAAAGGCCATTGAATTTATTTACTATTGGAAAGAAGAATAAGAGGATTCATAGAGATTGTACAATCAAATATTTGAAATCAAATACTACGATTGTTGCAATATTTTTGGTCTTGATTTTTCTCGACACAATTTATTGTCTACACATCTCTTTCTTCTTCTTTTTTATTTTTTATTTACCGTGTTTTTATTTTTCTTCTCTTGTTCCTATTTGGAATAATCTCTCTACGATAAATAAATATCTTTTTTTCTCTTCCTCCGTTTTTTCTTTTCTTCGTCTCCTATTACTTCTTTGAAATAACAAGGCTAATCACCATATCCATGCACTTTCTTCATAGGAGATGATTTTTTCCTTTTATAGTATACTAATATTATATGATCTACACTTTGTAGTTTTATTTATATATTTTCTTGGCGTGCACACATATAATATAGTTGACATAATGCAATACTACCTAATTTATTTTTCTCAAGAATTGAGTAAGAACATGTGTTCCTACTAATATTATTGCTTTTATATACTTATATATTTTATATTGATTAAAATCTTAATATATATTACTTTATGTTTTATACTTTAATATAATTACATAAAAATAAAAAATTAATTAAATTCATTCATAATAAATATTTAAGATTTCTCTTTTTTAGATAATGCTAATGTAAACTAATCTTATTGTAATTTAACATTCAAAAGTCGTCCTTTTTCAAAAGATTGACCAAACACAATTCGCTTATCAAATATTCCAATAAGTAATTCTCAAACGAATTAGTCAAACATAAACGGCTAATCTCTAAAAAGTAATTTTAAACAAAAATACTTTTCAAAATAAGTAATTTTAGATAGCTTAGCCAAACACGCTCTTAATTGTTTAGGAGTAAGTAAACATGTAGGCTCTTGAATCTTGATGGGAAAGATATTGAAAGCAACCACAAGTAATGTGGCAAACAATATTAAGAAAGCAGAATGAAAATTTATTGCAACAACATAAGCCAACGATGAACAAGTAACGTGAGGCACTTAAAGCTTAGAAAAAATAAATATAAAAAGCAATCACATGGAGAAATAACAAGAAGAAGAAGAAGCAGATATAAAGTCACACAATATCCAAATTAAGTAACAATCCTCAACGATGATGTTTTTTCTTATTTCCTTTTATTCAAGTGACAAACTCCTCAGATTAGTTTTGATTTCCCAAGAGAGCAAGAAGGAAAGACTTGTAATCCCCAGAAGTGTGCTTAGAGACAGCATGATGAAGGGTGACACTGTTCCTTTTGTAGAAAAGCTCTTTGATAACCTCCAAATCCTTCTCTGCCCTGCTAACTATCACTCTCGTCACCGTCTCCTCATCTGTCCCTGACTTCATTAGGGCACGCCGAATTACCTGCATGCATCAAATCAATAATCTATTTAATTAATTACTACTCACATTTGTAACATACACCATACCAACGTGGCTCCAAAATTTTGAGCAACAGCCGTTTCGCCATATATTTCACTTTTTTCAATTTCAAATTCGAAATACTACAATCTCAACCAACTCATATCCAAACAATTTATTAGTTACCTTTTCATAGTATTGCTGCGGGTCATTAATAACGCATCGGATTGTCGTTCGCAACGCTCCTAAAAAAGCATTAGCTGCCTTTGCCCCGCCGTCCCTCAAGTGCTGGAAAAAGAAGAAAAAGAAAATTAAGACCAAAGCACGATAGATCTGGTTTTCTAGATATATTAATTATTTGACGCTTGATAATGACTATAGAAAGTATAATATAAGGATAATGATTAGGAGTTTAATTTTTACACATTGAGTGTAAAATAACTTATACACTATCTAATCATAGTACAAGCTAGTAACTGCGTACTCAAAATATATAAGGTGAACAATAAAACAGATAATTTATTGCAATACGTTAAATTATACTGATAGTTTTAAAAATTCTTTAATTTACATCATAATCTAAGTTGTAACCCCAATTCGAGTTCTAATGCTACGTGTATAGAGTTTGAACATAATTATATATAACCTTGGTTAGTGAAGAGCCAGTGTCATCCTTGTAGCGGTTTAGAGTAGCTCTGAGTTGAGTGTTGCTCCTTGTAGTAATTATTCTAACTATGTCTTCATGATTAAATTCCTTGCTTTTAATTGCATTGCACATGATGTCAGCCTCAGATTTGGCTAGTCTTGTATCTATCTCATCACCAGCATACCTGTATATTCCCACTAGGAAAACCAAAAGCTGCATGCATGTGTACATGTTACGTTGCGAAAAGACAACATTAATTATCATATATATAATTAACCAGGCAATACTAATTAAATAAAAGGTTATATTAATTGTAGTTGATAAACATGCATGCCTTGCGGAGTTCACCAGTGGAATGCAGAGCTAAGTCCTCTTCAACAGAATGCTTGTAGCGAGCTTGATATGCACTCTTCACACCCAAGAATTCTTTAGGGGAATAAATGCATGACAACTCTATAATGGAAGTGTAATCTGGGATTGGTTTCTCTTTTATTGCAACATTCAGTATAACTGCATCCCTCTCTTCTTGATCCACCATCCATCTGTACACTGCTTTCTGTATTCATAATTTTTATTCACTACTTTAACTTGTATACATACAACTAATTAATTAACAGATTATACTAGAGTACGTATAAACTCATTATATATATATATATATATATATATATTGTCAATGTATATAACTTAAATTTTTTTAATTTAACGCATTGGAGAATACCTCAAAGTGTCCAGACAACTCAGATTCAAGGCGTTTCACAAGATTTTCATTGTACATCTCCTCGTAAGTTTTCCTTATTATCTTCCTCTGTGTTGCATTTCTATGCCCAAGTATTGATATTAGGGCCTTCTCATCCGTTCCCCAGCCTAAATTCCACTTGACACAAATGCAGTAAGAACATAAAAAATAAAGGAAAACAATAGTAGTGAAAAAAGCAATATTATTAATTAAAAGAGAGATACATTTAATTAATGAGAACTGCAAATAAACTATAGTTACCAAGACGATGAATAATTAAATTCTCCACCATATATATAACTAAAAGAAAGAACTACTAGTATAATTTAAGTTGCCACAATAAAAGATCTCATGCAAGAGAAACATTTCCTTTTATATATGTATTGTCAGTCTTCATTCTGTACATAGCTACTTAAAAGTAAATTTACTTTAGAACTACTAAAACCCAAGGATAAATAACAAAACAATTAAGAAAACACCTAAATAAAATGAATTTAACTGTTATACACTTTATAACTTTTTTTACTCCATTTATATGATCAGAGACGGATCCAAGATTTAAAACCTATGAGTTCAGCTTTTAAAGTTTTTAATATTGAACCCATTGTATTTATAAAGTTATGGGCTCATATCTACTATTTTTGTAAGTTTAATAAATTTTTACATATAAATTTTTACTCCGCGTTAAAAATTATGTGTTCAATTGAACCCGTTGGTAATACGCTAGGTCCGCCCCGGAGTACAATTTAACCTCTTATAGTATATTAGTAGAAGGTAAACGAATAAAAAGTGAACGGTTAATGCCAGTGGCGAAGCCACATGATCACAAGGTTCATCGAAAATTGCACTGTGTATATAGGTAAAATATTTCGTTTTAGAGGTATATAATACATATTGAACACTTTTTATCGGGAATTTTTTTTCAATTATTTCAAATTTAAATACCCTTGAAAAATCTCTAGTTTTGCCACTGGCTAATGCAGGAGCATGATCAGAGCTTTACTGAGCAAATTAAGAGCAACTAATTAAACTTGAAGATGATGTTTATAAAAGAAAAAGAACAAGAATACGAAAGGAAAGATAGAGAAGTTTGAATAACCTTTACAGGCCTTCCTAATAGCCTCTGCATCAGCGACAGGAGAATGGTCTTCAGGGCAAATGAGGGAAGCCATAATATTCTTATAGGATTAATTAAATCTCTTTTTCTTACTTCTTATCGATGGATTTCTACTTCTCTATATGGTGTGTGTTCCTAGAGCTTATGCATCATCCCTCTATTTATAGCTACTATAAAGTCTTGAGTGCATTATTCAGTATTGAAAGTAACGTCATTTGGCGGCATATATAGTATTGCTTAGGAACTAAGTACGTACTTTTGAATAACACATGGACAACTAACTTTCACACCTTTCCTATCTTTTTTTTTTTTGAAATTCGACTAGTGACCTCGTCAAGGTGATATCGAGCGGAGTTTTCCATATTACCATGGTTGTATTATCGTTAGACATTTTTCTTTTATCTTGAGATAGCAATATCTATATTTCGCACAAATTGTAATTTGGGTTTTGGAAACTTGTGTATTCAGCTAAAATGACGAATTACTTTCTCGAAATGTGGTTAGTGTCCGTAAATTAAGAATATTTTCTTGACGTAAAAATTGCACGGATACCCTATTTGATTACCACTATTTAATCCATATTCACTTTTTAATTCTTTTTAATTTGTACTCACTGTTTAAACAACTTCAGGCCTTCTTCTCATCTTTCTTCTTCTTCTTCTTGACACAGTGATTTTATATTGTGTTTGTGAACATATTATAAGGTAGTTTGTGATGTTTTACAGTGGTGAGTTGTTGTGACGTTTTTTTTCCTATTGCTTAGGATTTCTTTTTTTCCTTTTTCTTAAGTGTTAAATGAATTCGTTAGATTTATTGTTGTTTGAAAAAATTGATGATTGTGATTTGTTCTTGATGATATTTGGAAGTTATGTTCAAATTTGAGCTCATTTAGAGTAGATTTAGGTATTAAATCTTATTGGAATGTTAAATTTCGAAAAATAAATTTCTGTTTTGGGCAATTTGCACTTTAGGCCTATTTGGTCTTAGGTGCATCAAAATGCTGGTTGTACTTCAGGCCTTTTGGCCTTAAATGCATGTGAAGTGCAATTTTTCACTTCAGACTTATTGGCCTTAAGAGTATGAAAACGTTTATTGCACTTCAGACCTTTTGACCTTAAGTGCATCTAAAGTGCAACTTTTCACTTTAGACTTATTGGCCTTAAGTGCATGAACCTTTGGTTGAGCTTCATTTGGCCTTAAGTGCATCTGCAATGCAATTTTTCACTTCAGACTTATTGGCCTTAAGAGTAGGAAAACGTTTGTTGCACTTTGGACCTTTTGACCTTAAGTGCATCTGAAGTGCAACGTTTCACTTCAGACTTATTGGCCTTAAGTGCATGCAACTTTTGGTTGAGCTTCATTTGGTCTTAAGTGCATCTGAAGTGCAATTTTTCATTTCAGACTTATTGGCCTTAAGTGTAGGAAAATGTTTGTTGCACTTTAGACCTTTTAGCCTTAAGTGCATCTAAAGTAAAAATTTTCACTTCATACTTATTGGCCTTAAGTGCATGAAATCATTGGTTGGGCTTCAGACCTATTTGGCCTTAAGTGCATCTAAAGTGTAATTTTTTCACTTCAAACTAATTTTTTTTTAACTTCAGACCCGATAAGTCTGAAGTTGATCGTAAAGTGGGTAGACTTGCAATTTTTTTTTTTGCAAAGTGAGTATGGGTTCAATTGTGATCCCAAAATCGGGTATAGATGCAAAAGTCACTTTCCTCACGCTTTAGTATGAGTCAGTTTTTCCCTAAAAGGAAATCAAACTAAGCTATTCTTTCACTGTACCGTCTAACTTTTCTATAACAGACTCGTTTGTTTTGATACCCATATTTTACTAATTAAATATTAAATAAAATTAATATGTTATTAGTACATTCATAACAAAATATAGAAGGGTTTCAACTGTAAGGCACACATTTTAAAGTTACTTGAAAATTGAATTTGTTCAAGATTGATCAAAAAAATTTATAATTATAGCTTGTTTTGTAATTTAGTCTCTTATTGATGGTATGACACTTGAATTGATGAAGATTTATCTCCAAAATTATGTGCAAATATTCACATATTAGACATTATGCATGATGAAAACTTCAATGTAATGGAATGAAAATATCCAAGCATGTCTTTTTAAGGAATTGAATGAAACTTTAATTGTAGAAAGTATGTACTAACATAATATTCTTCATTATAAATGGTGTATTAAATTTTCTAAGATATTTAGACTTATTATTGTTGATCCTAGAGATTCTACATGCATAATTATTTTAGAAGCATAAGTTTACAAAGAGCGTATTGTTATAAAGACAGTTGTGGTTGTTATAACTAAAATGTTATTATAGAGAGGTAAAACATAACATAAAATTAATTCCAAGAATTTTTTTTTGCTTTTAGTGAAATAATATTGCTATAAAGAAGTCGGGTGGTATATTTCATACAAATGTACGTTGGGTTTTGGATATTTTACTATCAATTGGTAATTACAGCAATATAGCTTGTAGTTAGTGTCGGACTGAATTGACGTTCGTAGGCACACCAAAAAATAGTTCAAAACTTTGCAGAGGAATCCTCCTCCATTTTTTATACTAACTTTATCTTTTTTTTCATTTCTTCTTTTTCTCTTTATTTCTTTTTTAGATGTTGTGATTTTATTCCGTTTGCTTATCTGTGATATGTGCTTTAGTAGCTAGACAAAGCATTTTAGGATTTGCTTAAGTAAATGTTTGCCCCCTGATTCCTTCTCTTTTGCATACTTTAACATTTATCAATATGATAACTACGGAATCCTCTTTCATTTTGTGTATAATATGTTTTATATTTATTTCTTACTTTTTCTCGTTTCCTTTTCCTGATTCTCTATTCTCTTTCCTTCAGTTAATGTGATCTTATTCAGTTTGCTCATATGTTTTTTGTCTTTATGCTCCACTTTTGGGTTATTTAATTGACACAAAATACAAATTAGTGTTAGTAGCCAAAGCATTTTAGAAAGAATGTTGTTTGCTTAAGTAAATGGTTTCCTACTGATTCTTGCTGTTCTGGAAACTTTGCTATTTATTAATCCAAAGAAAACAATTCAACCTTCATCATGTTACAAAGACTAGGTAAGCCTAACAAACATGCTGAAATAATAATTTAAAATCTTAAAATCCAACAACTAACATAAGGAAAAGTCTCCACAGTTCAGTATATATACAATAGCTCAAAATCCGGCGAGATAAAAGTTACAAACTCTATGACAATATCAAAATCATCCCTATATAACTATATCTAGTAGAAGGAAACATATAGAAATGGATATAAGGTGACTCCGAGGTCTGCAGACGTGACAGGTGTACCTTGAAGTCTATAGATGCGATCTCAGCTCAATAGTGTCGGGTTTGATAGGAAGTACCTGGATCTGCACAAAAAGATGTGCAGAAGCGTAGCATGGGTACACAACAACAGTACCCAGTAAGTGCCAAACCTAACCTCAGTAGAGTAGTCGCGAGGTCAGGTCAAAGCCCTATTGAAATAAATAAAAGACGGAACAAATATAAGCCAGTGTAATAATAACATTAATAAAATTAAAACAACAAGTAACATATCAAGTCTACACAGAACTAAAGCAATTAGTGCAACACGGAGAAAATAATTAATAGTATGCTAAGGAAATAACAACCAAAGACAAGTGCAAAAAAATGGAGAAAAGCAAATAAGAGTCACTACTGAGGTACCGCCTCGTAGTCTCAATCCACAAGAATAAATCACTCTTTCCTTATATCATCGTGGGAGCCTTTATATTTGGTTTTAAAAATTATTTCTCCGAACTAGCATCCCGTGTTTTAGCCCACCTTGTCTCACTGCATGCGTTTCAACCCCAAAACCACCTTATACCACCGCATGCATATCAATATCACAATGTACCACAGAGCACACCTCAAGTTCCCAATAAAATAACTTTCCAGAGAAACCAAACAATAACAGTAATTTCACTGTAAAGAGCCCATTGCGCAACCATGAAGTACACAAGAGTCTCCACAATAACAATCGAAATGAACAACTCAATATAATGGTATTTCACAACTTAATACTTTGCCTCAATGTGAATCACGACCTTTATATCTCAATACTAATTTCAACAACATCATATTTCACGATTTAACAACTTCAAGTAAAGAGTTCAATAATTAAGTAATGAATACGGAATAAAGAAAACAAGAACTTCAACTAAACATGTGGGGCAATTATCATGTAAGACAATAAGACAAGTAGACATGTGAAATAGACTAAGAATGATGTATATAACATATTAAGATAACTCAATTAATGCGTGATAGGAATCTAGGTAGCTAAAATCGGCAATTTCCATATTTAGCCCGTGTACATACTCGTCACCTTGCGTACACGTCTTCCACACATCACAATTATCACAAACAACACCAATCCTAAGGGAAAATTCCCCCATACAAGATTAGGTAAGTCACTTACCTCAAATCACGCTAAATCAATCCACTAGTTGGCCTTTCCCCGATTATTCAATTCCAAACGACTCGAATCTAGCCAAAACAACTTCATACTATAAATATAAACTATAAGAAACTAATTCAAATAATAATAAAGTTACGATATTTGCAAAGAATTAAAAAGTTAACCCGAACTCGCATCTCGAAACCCAACCAAATTTACAAAATTCAAACACCCATTCGATGAAGAGTTCAACCATACAAGAATTACTCAACTCCGACCACAAATCGCCTTTCAAATCCTCAAATTTTAGCCTAAAAAGTTTCTACCATTTTTTCTAATTTTCCAACTAAAATCCCTAATTAGATGATGAAATTATCAATAGATTCATGTAAATTAACGAAAATCGAGTTAGGAATATAATAATCTCTCTGAAAATCTCCCAAAATTTCGCCTCCCACCGAGCTCTCTAAGTAAAAAAATATGAAATATAATAAACCATCAACTTTGAAACTTAAATATGCTCCCCAACGATTCCTTCATCGTGAACGCGTAATGTGTCTCGCGTTCATGATGCACAAAAATACACAGCTGCCAAAATCCTCTTGGCGAACGCGAGATACCCCTCGCGAACGCGATGCACACTGAGTCCAGACCTACGCGAACGCGAACCCTATTATGATAATGCAATGAAAAACTTCTCCTACCTTCGCGAACGCATTTCACATTCGGGAATGTGAAGAACGACGAGACCTCTCATGAACGCGAAGAAGGAAACCAGATCAGAAAATTCAGCAACTTCAACAAATCCTTCAAGGTTCCGAATGCGTCGAACATGGTCCGAATTATACCTGATGCCCTCGGGAACTCAACCAAATATTCCAACAAGTTCCAAAACATATAACAAACCTACTCGAAGCTAAAAATCACAACAAACAACATCGATTCTACGAATCGCCACCCAAATTGAAGCCTATGAATTATGAACTTCTAAATTCCGAAACCGGTGCCGAAAACAACTCCGATTGACTTCAAATTTTGCATACAAATCATAAATGACATTACAGACCTATTGCAACTTCTGAAATCAGGATCCGACCCCGATACCAATAAAGTCAACTCCTGGTCAAACTTCCCAAATCTTCCAAACCTTAATTTTTCCTAACTTTGCCAATTCATGCCTAAATGACTTTTGGAACTCCAAATCAACATCCGGAAAATTCTCCTAAGTCAAAAATTACCACATAGAAAAAGAAAAAAAAAATTTAGTCCACAACAGGACTTGAGGCCAAGTTTAGTCCACAACATAAGCTTAGTAGTTTCCGTTGGGTGAGCATGTGCGTTTGGACTTATATGTCCGGTAGTGTCTTTATGAGTGGAATTTATGGCTATGCGAGTGGTTGGATGGTTATATGATGTATATCATGTGAATTCACGATGTGTTCAAGTTGTTTGAATATGACGAGAAGAGTTTGCTTGAGATGCGAAAGGACTATTGGATGATCGATTTCGGTGGATGTATTATACAGTCTTAAGCTATTTGGGTTTTCAGAGGTTCTTTCATGGTATTTCATTTATAGGACGAAGTAGTTTCTGATGTCTTGTTGAAGAGTTCAGACTCGGGAAGATTAAGTGATTGCGTAGTAGTTGTTGTCGTGAAAGAGCATAGAGAGATGTCAGTTTAGGGCAAAAAAGGTGGGTTATCACTTGCAAGGTAATCTATGAATGCGTGCTCCTTATGATGATGATGTAGAGAGTTTCTTTCTATCAATAGGTTATATGTGTTGCAATTTGAGTTTGGATTCGTGGTGAAGGTTGACCTGACTGTCATGAGGGTGAATGTGATCTTAGAAATGGTTTGAGGTATTTTATGGTTTGTGTTGCATGAGCTTGTGAAGAATTTAGTTGAATCTCACTACGGTATTATGGAAGTAATAGAGTATGGGAACTGTGAGTTAGCCAGTGTTTTGTTCTATAGCTTTGAGCCAAGTGGGGAAGTCTGATATTAACAATTTGATTGCATGGTTATGTGTTGTACTGTTTCCAATTTGAGGCATACTTGTGAATCAGTTATGACTTCAGAGGTTGAGATCAGGGATGACTCGAGTAAGGGAATTTCTGGATACGAGTTATATTACAATTTAGGGGTATTTGGAAATCATGGAATGATTTGAGTAATTATTCATGACGGATGTAGTGCACATGGAGTAGGAATTTACTCGGTTTCATTAAGACGGAGTTACTTCTTTGGGTGTTGTTATGCTAATGGGGCATATGTCATTCGGCCCGCTTGGATGGTGCAATTGAGATTTGAGCTGAGTGGATGTCTTTCTAGAAGGTTCTAATAAATTCAAGATTTATATGTGGCAATTGAGAATTTTTCGGACTTGTATATGGCTAGAATATGAAATTTGCATCGGATGGTGTCGGGACCTCCATTATTTCTATATCATAATTCTACATTTCAGAATCAAGAAGGTGAAGGAAACGCCTTTAGATTCATATAAGGTCTCTCAATGAGACTTAGGGCTGTGTGGTTTTATGCTAGGATCTCTGGTGGTGAGCATTGGGTAAGGATTGTGGTATTCTGGCAAGGAAAAGTTTCAACTTTAGGGTAATTCGGAAGGAACTCGGAGAATTATGACAACTTAGTAGTAGGTTGGATTAGCACGGTAATGAATACGATCGATTCTTTGGGTACGTATGATGTGGTGAGTCTCTACAGGTGTTTTTGGGCAATACTCTTGGGTTTGGTGACATGCATGGCTTGGTTGAGGTAGAGAGATTCAGTTCTGATGGCTGGGTTATGTGCAAATGTATTTCAAAGAGTTCTCGATGGTTCTACAATAATTTGAGATGTATATTTCCTACCGGCATGAAGAACATGTTAGGTATCATGATTTTCTTTTAGATGGGATCAAATTGAAAGTTTTTGACTGATCGGGTATGTATTCTGCTGGTGACTTAGAGTTGATTATGAGATTCTCGTGCTTTACATATGATGACATGCTAGATGTGTTGTGTTGTGTGGGATTGAGGTTTGCATGTGTAAGGTCACAATTTAGTTTTGAAGGAAAGGTCATGAATTCTTAGACAACATGGACGATTTTATACGACTAGATAAATGCTATTACTACTTGGTATTGCCTGAGAAGGGTGCGTATTTCAGAAGGCGCACTGTGTTTTGTCTTACAGATGCCTTACTGGTATTGCGGTACTCGCCTGGTTTATCGATTGCTGATCTCCAGATTTTGCTATGTTGCATGGAAGAATTATGATAGTCATTCGAGTGGTGGAGTTTGGACCATCTATGGTGATTCGTGTGTTATATGGATTTGGAGACTGGGAGTTCTCAGAAGCGAATTATTTCGTGGTTTTGGACTGTGAAGATATGGCCAAAATTAGCTAGATGGTAAGTATGTGCTATGATTAGGTCATTGTGAACTTCTGGAGGGCAATTTATCCATTTGGGGATGATCGGAGTTGATTTGGGGGCCCATTGGCAGGCCCAATAGGGAGGTGTACTCCACACCGAGTCGGATTTGTTGACTCAGAACTGTTAATGTCGAGGGATGTGGCATTCAGTTAGAGTTGAGCTTGTTTGTGTCCTGATATGTTCTATGCGTTACTCTTCTATGCTGCGAGGGGTTGTGATTTGTTGGTTATACTCACACATGATGTGGTTCTATTTGGGACTTGTAGAAGAATTGGAGCGAGATGTTTATTACAGTGTTGAATGGTTTATTGCGCCTTGGTTATGGTCTTTCCGTGTTGTGGTATGTTGTGTTATTTGCTTCTCTATAGTTATGGTCATGCACCCGTGTACTTGATGTCGAATTGCGTGTGGTTGTTGATTTTGAGCATTGTGGCTTGAGGTATTTCGTGTGGACCAGTGTTTGTATGGGTCATGCATTGCAGCGGGGCTATGTTGGGATATGATCTTTTGTGTTAGATTCGTGTGTCTTGGTCCTACTATGTGTGATGGGTTCATATCCCATTTTGGGCATTTGCATTCCATTCAGCTATTTAAAGTCTTGAGAAGCATCCTATGATATATTATGACTTGTGTGAATCATCGGTTTTGGTTTTCAGGGTTATTCGAAATTGATTTGGAAGAATGATTCTCAATTAGGAAGCTTTAAGTTGGAAGAGTTGACCAAGTTTGAATTTTTAGTACTTGATCTCGGATCAGAATTTGTATGGTTCCGTTAGTACCACATGGTGATTTTGGACTTGGGCGTATGCCCGAAGTTGCATTTGGATATTTCTAGAAGGTTTCAGCACTATTTGGCGAAAGTTGGAAATTTGAAGGTTTGGAATATTCATAAGTTTGACCGGGAGTTGACTTTGATATTATCCGGTTCGGATTGTGGTTTCAGGAATTGAAATAACTTCATTATTTAATTTGGGACTTGTGTGCAAAATTTGAGTTCATTTTGAGTTGATTTGATAAGGTTCGACACGAGTTTTGGAAGTTGAAAATTCAAAGTTCATTAAGTTCGATTTGAGGTGCGATTCGTGGTTTTGATGTTGTTATGCGTGATTTGAGGCCTCCATTAAGTGCATGTTATGGGACTTGTTGGTATGTTCAGACGGGGTCCCGAGGGAACCACGTGAGTTTCGGATGGGTTTGGGTTGTGTTGCGCTTGTTTTTTATGTTTCGATGTCGTTTATTCAAGCATAAATGGTACCACATTAAGGAATGAGCCCCAATTTCTGCTTTGATTGAAGCATTAGATCCGTATCATAATTTTTGAACCATATCAACTGTAATCATCAAGTTTCGACATTGTATGAGGAATTTATGGTTATTATACTAAGAATTAGGTTACCAAATCTTTTTCAGATTAATTACGAAATTACCACTGCATTCGCATTTAAAAATCTGTATTATTTTCAAATATTAAAACCAACATATCTCCTTCATTATAAGGTCAAATGGAGTGATTAAAAATATTATCTTGACTGGAATTTCACAAGAAATCCATTGGGGGTATCAAAAGCTTGTTTCAGGATTGTTTGACACAAAAAACGAGGCAAAACAGCTGGGCAGAAACATATAATCTCAAGGGTTTGTTCATTTGGTCATATTTTGAGTTGGGTAGCTCGGATTTGAGAAATTTTGGATGCTATTTTCACCACATGGATTGGGATAAGTGTTCTATACTCGATTATTGTTATATTTCATGAATCAATCTTTGTTTTTGGCATTTGATTGATGATTTCAAGGTGAAATTTCGGGATTTTGTCTAAAATTTCATAAAGTGACTTTTCTAGTTTTGAGCATCGATTCGGAGTTGGATTTGAGTGCAACTAGTACGGTTGGACTCGTAATTGAATGTGTTATCGTATTTCATTAGTTTTGTCTGGTTTTGAGGTGCGGGCTCAGGTTTGACTTTTGGGTTGACTTTGGGCTTTTGATTAAAGATTTGACCCTTATCGATTGAGTTTGTTTTCTTAAGTATTATTTGATGTACTTGAGTTTCTTTGGCTAGTTGCGAGCCATTCAGAGGTTGATAGGCGCGAGATGGAGTTTCTAGAGTATTGTTTGGCTTGCTCGGTATTCGATTTGTCTTATTCGAGGAAAGTAACACTTCTAAACTTGGTGTTGAGGGTATGAACCTCCTGAATATACTTGTTATGTGTTTTGTTTTGAGGTGACGCACATTCTAGGTGATGGGTGTGTGGGCATGCACCGTGTGAATTATAACTCGGTTGATTCTATGGTACTGTATAGCTACTTACTCTTATTTTTATCTGTGAAATATTACGTGATAGACTAATTGAGCTATGATCCATGTTAGAAACCATGTTTAGGCTATATGCTTATTCTTTTTGGACCCACTAAGGTCATTTCTGTTGTTGACTTATTTGCTTAAATTGCAGTTACATACTCAGTCATGTTCATTCATTTGCATATCATATCTCCGTCTCTATTATCATTTATTGTCACAACATGTTATCATTATTTAGGGTGATTGGCATGAGATTTGTGAGCCCGAGAGACTGGAGATATTGATGACTAAGTTGGGGCCTGAGAGCCGTGTTATGAGTGAGATATGTGAATCGGGTTGCACACCGCAATAGGCCTTATGGCTATATGTGGATCGGGTTGCACGCCGTAACAGGACGTATGGCTATATGTGAATCAGGTTGCACACCACAATAGTCCTTATTGCTATATGTGAAGCGGGATGCACGTCGCAGCAGGCCTTGTAGTCTTTATTACTATTAATGGGACCGGACTGTGCACTGCCGCAAGTACCATACAGTACTGAGTGACTGAGTGTGCTAAGTGATTGAGCGTGATGAGTTGGAGTGTGAGACAATGATATTGAGTACTCTGAGATTGTGAGTACATGAGTTTATCATTATGATGCATTGCATTTGACATTGACATACATGCATAGAGATGCATTTCCTCATGCTACACGGTTTTGTGACATTTATGACTTCACATGCACATTGACATGTAGGCATAGAGATTTACTTTCCTCATGCTATTTGAGATTGAAACAACTTATATTTTGTTGAAAGTTTTTGGAAAAAATCACAGATTTCTTACTTACTCATATTTTGGTAATTTCGGCGAATGATTTGGGTTTTACTGTTATACTTCAAAAGCATGCCTATTTTTTCGTAAATGTGAACGAGATGAGCATCATATCTTTGAGTTGTTTCTTACTACTTTTATTATACTGTTATGAGTTATTTTTGGCCTTTGGTGTTACTTTCTCGCTGTTTTCCAAGATCGTCACTACTTTCAACCTAAGGTTAGGTTTGTTACTTATTGAGTACATGGGTTCGAGTTTACTCATACTACGCTTCTGCACCTTGCGTGCAAATTTTGGAGCTGATATTGTTGTGTATGGCGGAAGCTGGATTTGAAGATGAACCTGCGTTCTGATTGTAGCAACATCTCGTTCATGGTAGCTTTAGATTTATAAAAATCTGTTTATGTACATTTCAAACAGATGATGTATTTATTTCATACTAGCTTTATAAACTCTAAATCTTAGAAGCTTATGATTTGTACTACCAGTCCTTGGAGATTCCTTGTATAAAGTTCAATTATATTATCATTATTTCTCTCAGTAGATCGCTTTTGCGTAGGATTGTTGCTAATTGGTTTACCTAGCGGGTTGGGTTAGGTGCCATCACGACTAGTTGGATCTTTGGGTAGTGAAACCTCACCATTGAAATTCTGGGTTTTGAGAATTCTACCAAAATAATCAAAATTAAATATACTAGAAAAATATGCTAACTATTAAAGATAAACAAAACAATATCATCCAATTATTACATCTTAGTGTCATTAAATATAGATCAAATATAGAATTCTCCACCCCCCAAATAAAAAGAAGCATTGTCCCCAAGTCTTAGAAAAATAAGATCAAAGAGTAGAGAGGGGCGAAGAAACTCCCTAAACGTCATCTGTCATCATAGTATCACCAGCAGTATTAGTCCAAGCCGACTCAGCTAACTGAATTGTGTCATCATCCTGTGCGGGAGCTACCCGAGAGCTGATCATATCACGCACTGCAGCAGCAGTGCTGGATGCAAGGAAAGGCTCCTCTGTTTGAGCAGCGAGATCCAAATGAGAAGGTTGATCTGGGTGAGGCTGGGTGGGGTCTAGTAGCATGTCAAATGGAAAGTCGTCTGCCTCAGTTATCCTAGTCACCTCAGTTCTGAGTGAGTCAACTGATTTCTTGCTAGCCTCTGTCTTTCTCATCTTCTTCACCTGCTTAGTCAACCACTGGATCACTGCACCATGTTTTACCAGTGTATCCATAGTCACATTCTATTTGTCCAAGACCTTGGTGAACTTCATGTCAATATCAAAAGAGTCCGACTGTGACCTGCAACTGTTAGAGATCTCGAACAACTTTGATGTAGCTATCTACATACAATTGATAAGGCTCACTATTGTCTGAGAGACCCGTAAAGAAGACAATGGGCTGGTCAGCAAAGGCACCGAACTCGGAGCCAGTGTAGGCGATAGAGCAAGGGCGAAGAATGGCTCAGGGACAGTATCTCTAGCACTAATGGAAGGCTCAGTCAAAGTAGAAGGGATCTCAGAAGGACTAGGGGCCACTACTATCGACTCATCAGACTGGCTAGCAGTAGTAGGAGGCTGAGTGCTCTTCTTCGCGTTCCTCAAATCCTGCAACTTATACAAATCAAAAGGACTAGTTGGCTTGACCTTCATATCAAATGGCATGGACTCCACCTTGGAGTCAATAAAGAACTCAGTTATAGTTCTCAGGTAGGGGTAGGAAGTGTTACTTTGCTGAGCTGCCAAAGTGATATTTGCAGACATCAAGGAACCCAGACTGTCCATGTGAGATGTGGAGGGCATAACTTGGGGCTCAGACTGTCCCTGTAGTATAGTGGTGAGTCCGAGTTGGTTTATCCCTATCTCTAGTTCAAATTATTTAGTCAAACTAGTCAAAACTTTGGGTGTGTTTGGTATGAAGGAAAATATTTTCCTTGAAAATGAGTGGTTTGTCACTTTTTGTCCCTTGTTTGGTTGATGAGTGAAAAACTTTCTCCTAAAAATATTTTCTAGTGTTTGTTTAGAGAGTAGAATATATTTTTTAGGAAAATAATTTTTTTTATGCTACTTTCCTATGTCCTCCCCCCAACCCCAAATAGCCAATGTTTTGAGGATTCTATTTTCTTCAAGATTTAAATTATTCTTTTAAAAAATCATACAAACCCAAAGAGACTAATGTATTGCTTTACTTTTTCATGCAAAAATAACATTAAAATTGTGCTACATAATTAAAAGAAACTACCATTTTTTGTGTTGGAAGAAGCAAGTACTTTTCTACAATATGAATAAGTACTTATTTTGTTAAAATGATAGAAAATACTTTTTGTACATCTTGAAAAGAAAATACTCACTTTGCTGAAATGACAACAAATATTTTACTACATTTTGCTGAAATGAAAGAAAATATTTTTTCTACATCATAAAAAGGTGCTTTTTTGTTGGAATAAAAGAAAATATTTTTTTTACATCATGAAAAGAAAGTATATTTTTTGTTAAAATGAAAGAAAATACTTTTCTACATCATGAAAAGAAGTGCTTTTTTTGTTGAAATGAATGAAAATACTTTTTTACATTTTGACAAAAATAATATTCATTTTGTTGAAGTTAAAAAGAAAGTACTCTATCTACAACATGAAAAGAAAGTACTCTTAATTATTTTTCTATTTAAGGCGGGGGTAGGGCAAGGTTTGGGGGAGGATGGGTGGGTTTGGTGGAGTGGGTATGGTGGAGTGGGGGTAGGGGTA
>ML364310.1:0-25825 GCA_005239505.1 Nicotiana paniculata | reverse complement strand
TTCATGGTGTGCCGGTATCTATCATTTCGGACCGGGGCACGCAGTTTACCTCGCATTTCTGGGTAGCAGTTCAGCGAGAGTTAGGCACCCAGGTAAAGTTAAGCACAACATTTCATCCTCAGACGGATGGGTAGTCCGAGCGGACTATTCAGATATTGGAGGATATGCTCCGAGCTTATGTTATTGACTTTGGAGGATCATGGGATCAGTTCTTGCCTTAGCAGAGTTTGCCTACAACAACAGCTACCAGTCGAGTATCCAGATGGCTCCTTATGAGTCTTTATATGGTAGGNGTGCAGGTCTCCAGTTGGTTGGTTTGAGCCGGGAGAGGCTCGATTGTTGGGTACAGATTTGGTTCAGGAGGCCTTGGACAAGGTCATGATCATTCAGGATAGGCTTCGTACAGCTCAGTCCAGGAAAAAGAGTTATGCAGATCGCAAGGTTCGAGATGTGGCTTTCCTGGTTGGTGAGCGAATATTGCTCCGAGTGTCGCCTATGAAGGGCGTGATGAGATTTGGGAAAAAGGGAAAGCTTAGCCCTAGATTCATTGGTCCGTTTGAGATTCTTGATCGAGTGGGAGAGGTGTCTTACAGACTTGCATTGCCGCCTAGCTTATCAGCCGTGCATCCAGTTTTTAATGTGTCCATGCTTTGGAGGTATCACGACGATCCAGCCTATGTGTTAGATTTCAACACTGTCTAGTTGGAGAAGGACTTATCTTATGAGGAGGAGACGATAGCTATTCTAGAACGGCAGGTTCGTCAGTTGAGATCCAAGAGTTTCCCTTCTATTTGTGTTCAGTGGAGAGGTCAGCCATCTGAGGCATCGACCTGGGAGTCCGAGTCCGATATGCGGAGCCGTTACCCTCATTTATTTCCCGACTCACGTACTTCCTTCTTCTGTCCGTTCGAGGATGAAGGTTGTTTTAGAGGTGGAGAATGTGACGACCCAAAGGGTCATCACCTATTTTATTACCTATTCCGTACTTTCGAGGCCTTGAAAACCTCATTTGTAGGTGCCTTGATTTACGTGCACAGTCCGGGCGCGTAGCCGGACAACTTAAATTTGAAATTCTGTGAAAATGCTAAGACTTGATATTAAAATGAATAAATTTAACTACGGTCAACATTTTGGGTAAACGGACCCGGACCCGGACCCGTGATTTGACAGTCTCGGAGGGTCCGTAGGAAAATATGGGACTCGGGCGTATGCTCGGAATCGAATTCCGAGGTCCCAAGCCCGAGGAATGAATTTTTGAGTAAAATTGTTTTCTGAAAATATTTAAGGAAATAGAAAATGAAATCTGATTAGAAAGTGATGGTATCGGGCCTGTATTTTGGTTCCGGCGCCCGATGCAGGTCTTATATATGGTTTAAGTACTTTCTGTAAAGTTTGGTTGAAAACGGATTTTGTTTGACGTGTTTCAGATTTGAAATGGATAATTTGATGTTTTATGAATTTGATAGCATTCATGGATTTTGAGGTTTAATTCGATGTATATGATGTTATTTTGGCGATTTGATCACACAGATAAGTTTATAGGATGTTTTTGAGCTGGTGTGTGTATTTGGTTTGGAGCCCTGAGGGCTCGGGTGAGTTTTGGATTGGCCACGGATTTCATTTTTTTGGCCTTGGAAATCTGCTGGTGTGACTTATCTGTAGGCTTCGCATTTGCGAAGCCAGTATCGCAAATGCGAGCTACTCATCGCAAATACGAAGATTGGTCTGGGCAGGCCTGATTGCAAATGCGACCAAGAGGTTCGCAAATGCGAAGGTTAACCTGGGCATGCCTGATCGCAAATGCGACCAAGACGTTCGCAAATGTGAAGGCTGGGAATGTTTGAAGGGTTTGCAATTGCGAACCCCTGTTCGCAATTCCCATGCCAACCAATAGCCTGCACTGTACAAAAACCGAATTTTGACTTCATATTCCATATTTTCTCAAACTCAAACACACTTAGGCGATTTTTCCAAGAACAAGACTTCTTCGAAATTATTTGTAAGTTGGTTTTTACTCATTTCTTTCAATCATTATTAACATAATTTAACATGTTTTCAACTTAAAAATCAGGGATTTCCATGGGTGAAATTGGGTGTTTGGGGTAGAACTTAGGTTTTTCTAAAATTGGGATTTGAGTGGGTGATTGACCTCCGATTTGAGAGATTTTTATATGGATAGACTCGTGAGAATATGAGGGTTCTGAAAATGTAAAATTTTCCCGACTCCGAGATGCTGGCCTGAGGGGAATTTTGGTCATTTCACCTAATTTCACGCCGTAACCTTGAACTAAATAGTAGAATCAGTTGCATGACATGTTATTTACGGTATGAAATTTATTTGAATAGATTTGGGCCATTTGGAGTCGGATACTCGTGGCAAACGTGTGGTTTCGGGTTAATTGCTATACTTTGGACTCGAGGTAAGTCTTTGGTCTAACCTTAACTTGAGGGAATAGGAGTTGATTATAAATTGCTACTTGCTTATTGTCAAATACGATGTATAGGCATGGTGACGAGTATCTATTCATTGGTGTCTAGCATGACCGTGAGTCCTTATATTGTGAATATTCTAATTTTGTGGTAATTTCCATGCTTAATTGATGATTTCTATATGTTGTGAAGAATATGTGAAGGGAATTGTAATCTTTAAACTCTGTTGGAGCATTGGCTCAAATTATAACAAGAACGATGAAGGTATATGAGATAAACGTATCCTTTGGAGCATTGGCTCAGATTGTAACACGAATGATGAAGATATATGAGATATTTGTATCCTTTGGAGCATTGGCTCAAGTAATGGAGTGAATTATGAAATGAAGTGAAAGAAAGAGAAAGAGCTACTAAAATATACCCTTGCCGGGTCATTGTTGCTTTTGATATTGTATCCCTTGTTGGGATGTTGAGATTACTGTTATTGTTCCCCTGCTGGGATTTAATTGTTGATATTGTTCCCTTGCCGGGATTTAATTGTTTAATTGATGTTCCCTTGCTGGGATTTCTATTTTAATCTGCTTAATTCCCTGCCCTTGTTTGTGATTGCTGTTTGGGTGAGGACTAGTGTTAAAGCACGAAAGGTGATGCCGTGCACTGTTGATATTGTGAGGAAGAGTGTTAAACCACGAAGGGTGATGCCGTGCATTGTTTGATATTGTTCCCTTGCCGGGGTTATTATTTCTATTCTGTTTACTCCCTTGCCCTTGTTTGTGATTGCTGTTTGGGTGAGGAAGAGTCTAAAGCACGAAGGGTGATTCCGTGCATTGTTTGACATTGTGAGGAAATAGTGTAAAGCACGAAGGGTGATGCCGTGCCGTACGATGTACCATTCAGTATCGATATTCATTGATTATACTGTGAAAAAAGAGAGTAAAAGCACGAAGGGTGACGTTGTGCCATGATTTACATTGATTACATTATACATTTCATAGTGAGGATGAGAGTAAAAGCACGAAGGGTGATGCCGTTCCATGATTTACATTGATTACATTATACATTGCATAGTGAGGACGCGAGTAAAAGCACGAAGGGTGATGTCGTGCAAGTTTGTGATTTCTTGTCCTTATTGATATGCTGGCTTTGTTGTTCTTTTCCTTATTGAGATTTCTTATATGAAACTGTTACCTCCCCACAGTATGTTCCCCTTCCTTTACTAATTGTTTCTCCCTATATTTCTTATCCGTTGTATATGTGTATATCTATTTATTTGAACTGCACAGGTTTATTTGGTAGTCTGGTTCTAGCCTCGTCACTACTTCGCCGAGGTTAGGCTAGGCACTTACCAGTACATGGGGTCGGTTGTACTGATGCTACACCGGCACTTCTTTATGTTGTGCAGATTTCGCAGCCGGACCCGGAGGACATCATTAGTGGGAGTGTCTTCCAGCTTATCCTATAGGCTTCAAAGTATACCCGTTGGCGTTTGTGGGCCTTGGCGTCTCTCCCATCCCTGTGTCTTCGCTTTTGTCTTACTTTTTTTTCTCTAGTTTCAGAGACAAACATGTATTTCCTTTCAGACTTGTATTTAGCACTCTTATAGACAGTTCGTGAGTTTGTGACTCCGGGTTTTTGGAAATTATGTGTCGTTGTATTATGTTGTCGTTACTTAGCTTGAAACCGTATTTATTTCCGTTGTTTTAATGTGAACCGTCTTTGTTTATTTTGTTAAACTGATGTTATTATGCTAGTTTAACTGTACACGTTGGCTAGTCTAGCGGGTTCAACGTTAGACGCCATCACGGCCCGACAGTGGGAATCCGGGTCGTGACAAGAGGTGTCTTGACCAAGATTTGTATAGTGTTGAATGAGTAAAATAATGAGACACGCGCGCTAATATGTTTCATACCACATGTTCTAGCGGCCAATGGTATAATAGAAGAATGAATCTTTGCTTCTTTATTGTGTGAGATCCTAAAAAGTTATATTAACTTTTATTGGATGCCCTTTGACCTTTTACTGTTTCTTGAAGTGACAATCAGTGTTGCTAATTTAGCATGTCACTAATAGCCATGAGTGATTCGACAATGCAGTGCATGTCTAATGTCACGACCCCAAATCCAGGCCAGTCGTGATGGCGCCTATCATGGAACTAGGCCAGCCAAATTTTCATTCAAATCATGATAAACTTCCATTCACCTATTAACTATATTGATTTCCCATAAAAGTTTCCTTTAAAAATTTATTAACGAATAAATCTATACTGAACATTTAAATACAACCCCCGAGAACCCGGAGTCACTGTTCATGAGCATCTACATAAATATACAACTCAACGAAAATAAATTCTATAATATTAAACAAGAGAGGGAGCAGGACTGCGGACGCATGCAGCCACCTTGCAAACTTCCGAGGATCCCTGGAACAGATATACAACTCACCCTGCCCTAGCACCTGAATCTGCACACAAGGTGCAGGGAGTAATGTGAGTACGCCAACTCAGTAGTAATGAAAATAAATCAGGCCTGAGCAGTAAGAAACACATAAAATCAATGTCATCAAATAACAAGAGGCACAACCTTTCTTTCCAACAATATAACATAGATATGTGAAATCATCATGTCTTAAAATCATCTTCAGAAAAATCCTTTAAAAAATGTATATTTTTCAACAACTTCAACCGAAAGGTAGTATAAAAGGGAAATGAATCATATAGAGGCCCCTCGGGCAAAACATATTTCATAAGCTCAGAGTGTGAATAGTAAATAATCATTAGCCCCTCGGGCAAAACATATTTCATAACTCAGTGTGAAGGTAGTAAAACCATCAGTATCCCCTCGGGCAAAACATATTTCATAACTCAGTGTGAAAGTAGTAAAATCATCAGTAGCCCCTCGGGCATCCCTCACAATCACTCATAATCAGTCACTCAGCACCTCACAGTCACTCATGCCTCCCAATCACTTGTCAATCGGCACTCACACTCAGTAGGTACCTGCGCTCACTGGGGGTGTGTACAGACTCCGTCTTCGGAGGGGCTCCTTCAGCCCAAGCGCTAAATAAATAGCCAAATCATGGCATAAATCACTCTCAGGCTCTCGGCCTGTCTTATATCATAAATATCCTCACAATCAGGCCCTCGGCCTCACTCAGCACCTCACCATCACTCTGGCTCTCAACCACACTCAGTAGAACCACTCGAAAGGCCCCTCAGGCGAATCAGTAAAAACATGGTACTCGACCCAAAACATCAGTTTAAATCTCAAAGTGGTGTAAATCATGCTGAGTTTCAAATAAAACAGTATGCACAAAGATGCTGAGTGAAATCATCAATAAATAGTGAGGAAAACAGCAGTAAAAAGCTCTCAAAGGGTCCAAACAGATCGGCACGAGGCCCCAAACACCGTTTATAGCCCAAATATTTCACAAAACTTTAGAACATAATTTGACATAAGGTTTTGAGTAAATATGAAACTCACTAGTCGCCGCGCAGAGGACCTAGTCCAATCCAAAAATCATTACGCGCCACATACTCGTCATCCGACATGTGCGCCTTTCTAAACTCAGTGAGAAAGTATGCAGTCCGGGGTTCCATACCCTCAGGACAAGAATTATAACCATTACTTACCTCTACCGAGCCACAACACTAGTCTGCTATGCTTTTTCCCCTCAAATTGGCTCCCGATTGCTCCGAATCTAGCTAAAACCAGTTCAACATCATTAACATTTACTCAAGGAACACAACCCAATCGAAAATTATCAATTTATATAAGAATCTCGAAAATCGGCCAAACCCGAGCCCCGGACCCACGCCTCAAAATCCGATAAAAATTACATCACAAGAACCCTTATCCTCCCACGAGTCCGTACATACCAAGAACACTAAAATCGGACCATAATTTCCCAGTCAAATCTTCAAAAGAAAAATAAATTTTCCATGCACCCTTCTTCCCCATCTTTGGTTCAAATTCCAGAAATTTTATGGTTTAAATCTCTTAGGAATTGACATAAAAACGAGTTATGAAGTTGAAAATCTTACCTCCAAATGATTCACTTGATTTCCTTTCAAATCCCTCTCAAATAGCTCTCAACTCGCATGCAAAAATGGAGGAAATTACAAGCCAATTCGCACCTCAGGCCTTTTAAACATTCTACCCAAGTCAAACATTTTCTTCATCGCGAACGCGTCACTAGGACCGCGTTCGCGAAGCACAAACTGGATACCTCTTCTCTTAACCCTACGCGAACGTGAGAACAACATTGCGAACGCAATGCTTTACCCGACTTTCCCACCGCGAACGCGTACCTGATCATGGGAACGCAAAGACCAAAAACCCCTGGGGGTCCCAACTCCCCCCCCCACTCTTCTTCGGAAACACGTACCCTTGAACGCGAACGCTTTGAGTACCTCACTCAGACTTGCGCGTTCGCTTCCCTCTCTTCGCGAACGCGATGAACAACATCTCAGATCCACCAAACTACTCTTCGCGAACGCTGCCTCCCATCCACGAACGCGATGAACAAAATCTCTGCAACAAAAACCTGAAAAATCAGCCAAGTTACAACACCAAAAATCGATTCGTTAACCATCCGAAACGCACACAAGGCCCTCGGGACCTAGACCAAACATACAAACCTAACCCATAACATCATTCAAACTTAGTGGAGTCTTCGAAACACCAAAAACAACACGAAAACACCAAATTTACATCAAATTCAAGCCTATGAACTTTGAAACTTCCAAATTTCGCCAACTACGCCGAAACCAACCAAAACACCTCCGATTGACTTGAAATTTTACAGACATATCCAAAATGACATTACGAACCTGCTCCAACTTTTGGAATTCCATCCCGACCTCGATAGCCTATTTTCCACTGCCGACCGGAAATCGCCAAAAACTAGCTTTCGCCAATTCAAGCCTAAATCTACACCGAACATCACAAAAATTTTCTGAACACACTCCTAAGTCCCAAATCCGCATTCCGAGGTCATTCACCAATAAGTCAACTCTTAGCTGACTTTCTCAACTATTAGGCTACCTTGAGAGACTAATTGCCTCAATGCTCACCATGACCACTCTGAACCTGAACCAACCGACCCAACACACATAAATGAAGCTGAACCACATAAAATGAAGCAGAAACAGGGGAAACAAGGCTAAATTATCGGAACGACCGGCCGGGTCGTTACATTCTCCCCCACTTAAACATACGTTCGTCCTCGAACGTGCCAAGAGTTGTTCTCCAACACTATCAAACTGTTACGCATCTTACCATGCACATACCCAGGGGGTGATCCCACGTTACCCTATCCCATATAGGTCCAATAGCACAATACCGCTGAAATTTCGAAATCCAAATCCTCGCCCATAACCGTAGAACCAAATTCCCACTTCTGAAATGATATATAAGATTAAAATTTCCATAATTATAAACTGAACAAGCCTGAACATGCTGAATCAAGCCATATACGTACCCCAGATGAAATCACATAATACACCGCGCGAATCAAACACTCATAGCAATAACTCTTTAACCACAATAACTGCTCGGAACAACCTAATACCAGTACACCACCTCTTACAAAGAAATGCCTCACTCTGACACTCCCATATACTGCCGATGATGAAAGAATCACGTAGAACTAACAACCATTCGTTCGATCAACCAGACATGTGACTCCCCCTTCCCAATAGGAATTATAGTAGATTTCGAAGCCGACTCCCGATATTTATCCTTCCAACTATGCTGTAGAAAGTTCCAAAAATATTCATTCTAGGTCCAATGACCTCCTCTCATCCATCACAACCACCCTGATAACATGGCACTAACCATTCGATACATTGATAAAATTCGAAGCCAAAACCTGTGCAACTCGTGCACTTAACAGCAACTTCCCATGCAATCAAATTATATAAAAGGTCCACACGAGAGGACTATCCTGCCATTAACAATTACCATCACCATATCATACTAATAGCCTGGCACACACCGTAAAATAAAAAATACACGAATCCGATACCAAGGGTCATACCCCTACATAACTCCTCTACACTGTGCGATCTCATCCAACCGCTGGTCCACTTGGAATATTTCAAGACACCTTCCCTAAAAATCAATAACCATTCAAAATTCGACATCAAGTACTCAATGTGCATTGCCATAACCACGGGGGAAAACCGGACGATACCATGCCATCCAAAACAGAAGGTATATAACCAACACGTCAATCCCCCAACAACCAATTACTTACCTTACTCAAATCTAGCTATAAAGCCCAATTAGAACCGCACCGTATGTGCATATAACCAATAATCACCACTCCTCGCAACACCGAAGGGTCACTCATAGATCACTCTGGAACATGAACAAATCAATCACAATCGAATGGTACCTTTCTCAATAATAGGAACTCCGAGCCAACAATTCCGACCCGGTGCAGAACACGCACCCATATTAGCCTACCAGTGAGCCTAAATTAACTTTGACCACCCACAACAGATAGACAACTTACCGAAAAGTTCATAATTACAGAATCATGGTACATACTAACATCCGACTAGCTCAGCTTGCATCTCTACAGCACAATATGATGTTTATGAGAACTCTCAGTCTCGAAGTCTATGAGACGTACGGATTACTATAATTGATCACAACTCCACCACTGGAATACATAACACATCCCAAATACTCACTCATTCCACGAGGGATACCCCTATCATCTTTCCGTTTACCAAGCGACCTTGAATATCAACAGTCGATCCAACAATAGGGTGTCGCGATACCAATGATGTACCCTTAACTCAAACACATTGCTCTTTCTTAAATATATTCCTCATCAAGTTGCACCAATTAGTGATATCATCCACCTGGTCATTTGAAACTGCCCATGCTGCCTAAGAATTGATGACCTTCTTTCCAGAACCGAACCGTGACCTCACATATGCAAATCTCGACTCTTCCCAACATACCGCACATGCTATGCCAACCTAGAAAAAAAATGCGGGAACTCCATGGCCCCTTCTGAGCCACAAGCAACTACGTATCCAACTAGCCAAGAACTCCCATTGGATCCCATTTAGAATCAACCTCACTACACGCCATAAGAAAATATGCACCCTTAACCACGGTAGAAACCACCAGGAACCATCCGAAATCCTATTTGCACAATACCGAACCATCAGGACTAAACTCTTCTAACTCAACCAAACTACGCAGACCACCAAAAAATCGAAGAGCATTGCTAAGAAACACCCGAAAAACTCGTCACCTTATGAATACCCAAAGAACTAATCGTATCCCTTACCATGCCGATCCGATCTACTACTAAATCACCCTATTTACCTAGGTTTCTTCTGACTTACCTTTAAATTGATACTTCTTCCTGCCGTAATACCACAAATTTGCAACCAAGACTCACCACACGCGACCCAAGCACAAAACCATACCGTCTAAGGCTCATAAGCGACTGAATACTCCCTCAATTATCCCCAATTGCACCACATTAGAAAACCTTACCCTGAAGAGACTTCTACGAATCTAAAGCCATTACCTTTACCTTCCTGATACCGATATGTAGAATACCACAAGTCTTGACATCCTCTAACGTAAATCTCAATCACACTGACCAAATAGACAGAATCGACCTGACCCGTTGCACACTAACATACTAGGAAAGTAACCCACTCACTCGAAACCACAACCAAATTTATACACTGCGCACACTACACCTTTCACAATTTCCACTAAATCATTCAATAGAACCCAATTACCCAAACAAGTACACTACAACCTATATCGAATAAATTTCCCTTACTC
Source organism: Nicotiana paniculata (assembly GCA_005239505.1). NCBI lineage: Eukaryota > Viridiplantae > Streptophyta > Magnoliopsida > Solanales > Solanaceae > Nicotiana > Nicotiana paniculata. The sequence continues at coordinate 15,575 of ML364310.1, read as the reverse complement.
ATGACATTCCCAGACCCCATACCTACAGGTCATAACTGATTTACCACTATACCCCGAACTGAAACCAATACCACACATAATCATGTAATCAACTTATCAATAGCGAACTCCCCCACTTGGCTCAAACCGAAGGATCAAGACAAATAAGACTATGCCCACACATTATCACTACCACAATGCTGTGGTGGGATTCAACTAAATCCTTCATAAGCTTATATGACCCAAACCATCTAACACTCAAATCAATGGCCAATCTCGTATCCACCATCGCCAATAGCCACGCCAATTTCCACAAGAGATCTGAACTCCAATTACAACATATATCTTTTACTGGTAGAAGAGAACTCATTACAGACTACATAGGGACCACACACCCTAGGACAATTCGCAGGAGATACGCCTGCCCTCTTAGCCTCAACTGCTATCTCTCCATACCCTTCTGAAGACCAACACTAACACAAGAGCGGCGGTCACAGAAATCTCGAGCATCTGGAAGCTCTACCCACATATGACTCACCACATGGATACCCTCATTGGACACCACGTGTCCTAGAAATGCTACTGAACCGAGCCAAAAATTCATACACGGAGAATTGACATAGAGCCTTTCCTCCCTGAATCCTTATAATGCGATCCTCAGATACTGAGTATGCTACTCCCGGCTACACGAATATACCAGGACGCCATCAATGAATACAATAACAAGGAGCGCTAATACGGGTGGAATACACCGTCAGTCAAATACATGAACGTTACTGGGGCAAACTATCAACTCAGAAGACATTGCCAGGAACTCATAACCCAACAGAGAAGTCCGCTTCACTCCACAACTACACAACATGATAGGTCTTCCAACATACTCACAACTCAGTCCATATACCAAATCGAGACAGAATCAAACACTCAATAAATCTTACCACATTTCCAGCCAACCTTTTCGACACATTTCACAGTCTGAACACATCTAACCATCAATTCATACCCATTACATAGGCATCTAGTCACCAATTCTCTTCAATAAGAACACGAACGGACATCCAAGTCCCCAATTACATGTGCCCACACAACGAAAATCTCAGCAATCAAGCCACAGAATAAATTCGGCCTCAAGTCCTCCAGACTGGCCCATTACCAACATGCCAAAATCACATCTCACCCATGGAAGCCACAAGCTGTCGATGCACAGCTGATACCAGGCGCTCTCAGGCGCGCTCGAATACATGGAAGGAATTCAAGAGTTACGCTCTTGGTTGAATATAATGGATTCGCACGACAAGATTTTTTAAAAAATGTGAGATTTTCCTAAGGGTTGCGCAAACTTCGAAGATAATTACAGACGTCTCTGTACCGATCCGAAAGACTCTATTAAACCTACTCATGACCGGTGAGTCCTATGTGACCTAGCGCTCTGATACCAATCTGTCACGACCCCAAATCTAGGCCAGTCGTGATGGCGCCTATCATGGAACTAGGCCAGCCAAAACTTCACCCAAATCATGAGAAACTTCCATTTACCTCTTTACTATATTGATTTCCCATAAAAGTTTCCTTTAAACATTTATAAACAGATAAATCTATACTGAACATTTAAATACAACCCTCGAGAACCCGGAGTCACTGGTCATGAGCATCTACATAAGTATACAACTCAACGAAAATAAATTCTATAATATTAAACAAGAGAGGGAGCAGGACTGCGGACGCATGCAGCCACCTTGCAAACCTCTGAGGATCTCTGGAATAGATATACATCTCACCCTACCCTAACACCTGAATCTGCACACAAGGTTTAGGGAGTAATGTAAGTACGCCAACTCAGTAGTAATGAAAATAAATCAGGTCTGAGCAGCAAGAAGCACATAAAATCAATGTCATCAAATCATAAGAGGCACAACCTTTCTTTCCAACATTATAACATAGATATGTGAAATCATCATGTCTTAAAATCATCTTCAGAAAAATCCTTTAAAGAATGTATATTTTTCAACAACTTCAACCGAAAGTATAAAAGCGAAATGAATCATATAGAGGCCCCTCGGGCAAAACATATTTCATAAGCTCAGAGTGTGAATAGTAAATAATCAGTAGCCCCAAGGGAAAAACATATTTCATAACTCAGTGTGAAGGTAGTAAAATCATCATTAGCCCCTCGGGCAAAACATATTTCATAAATCAGTGTGAAAGTAGTAAAATCATCAGTAGCCCCTCGGGCATGCCTCGCAATCACTCATAATCAGTCACTCAGCACCTCACAGTCACTCATGCCTCCCAATTACTCATCACTCGGCACTCGCACTTATTAGGTATCTGCGCTCACTAGGGGTGTGTACAAACTCCGTCTTCGGAGGGGCTCCTTCAGCCCAGACGCTAAATAAACAGCCAAATCATGGCAAAAATACTCTCAGGCCCTCGGCCTGTCTCATATCATAAATATCCTCACAATCAGGCCCTCGGACTCACTCAACACCTCACCATCACTCTGTCCCTCGACCACACTCAGCAGAACCACTCGAAAGGCCCCTAGGGCGAATCAGTAAAACAGGCTGCTCGACCCAAAACATCAGTTTAAATCTCAAAGTGGTGTAAATCATGCTAAGTTTCAAATAAAACAGTATGCACAAAAATGCTGAGTGAAATCATCAATAAATAGTGAGGAAAATAGCAATAAAAAGCCCTCAAAGGGTCTAAACAGATCGGCACGAGGCCCCAAACACGACTTATAGCCCAAATATTTCACAAAACTTTAGAACATAATTTAACATAAGGTTTTGAGTAAATATGCAACTCATTATTCGCCGCGGAGAGGACCTAGTCCAATCCAAAAATTAGTACGCGCCACAAACACGTCATCCGACATGTGCGCCTTTCTAAACTCAGTGAGAAAGTATGCAGTCCGGGGTTCCATACCCTCGGGACAATATTTATAACCATTACTTACCTCTACCGGGCCACAACACTAGTCCGCTATGCTTTTGCCCCTCAAATTGGCTCCCGATTGCTCCGAATCTAGCCAAAACCAGTTCAACATCATTAACATATACTCAAGGAATACAATCCAATCGAAAATTATCAATTTATACACGACTCTCGAAATTCGGCCAAACCCGAGCCCCGGGTCCACGCCTCAAAATCCGATAAAAATTACATCACAAGAACCCTTATCCTCCCACGAGTCCGTACATACCAAGAACACTAAAATCCGACCATAATTTCCCACTCAAATCCTCAAAAGAAAAATAAATTTTTCATGCACCCTTCTTTCCCAACTTTGGTTCAAATTCCAGAAACTTTATGGTTTAAATCACTTAGGAATTGACATAAAAATGAGTTATGAAGTTGAAAATCTAACCTCCAAATGATTCTCTTGATTTCCCTTCAAATCCCTCTCAAATAGCTCTCAACTCGCATGCAACAATGGAGGAAATTACAAGCCAATTCGCACCTCAGGCCTTTTAAACATTCTGCCCAGCTCAAACATTTTCTTCATCGCGAACGCGTCACTAGACCGCATTCGCGAAGCACAAACTGGCTCCCTCTTCTCTTAACCCTACGCAAACGCGAGAACAATATCGTGAACACGATGCTTTACCCGACTTGCCCACCGCGAACGCGTACCTGACCATGCGAACGCATAGACCAAAAACCCCTGGGGGTCCCAACACCCCCCACACCCCCACTCTTCTTCGCGAATGCGTGCCCTTGAACGCGAACGCGTTGACTACCTCACTCAGAACTCCGTGTTTGCGTCCCTCTCTTCGCGAACGCGATGAACAACATCTCAGCTCCCCCAAACTACTCTTCGCGAATGCAGCCTCCCACCCGCGAACGCGATGAACAAAATCTCTGCAACAACAAAAACCAGAAAAATCTGCCTAGTTCCAACACCAAAAATCGATCCGTTAACCATCCGAAACACACCCTCGGGACCTCGACCAAACATACCAACCTATCCCATAACATCATTCAAACTTAGTCGAGCCTTCGAAACACCAAAAACAACACGAAAACACCAAATTTACATCAAATTCAAACCTATGAACTTTGAAACTTCCAAATTTCGCCAACTACGCCGAAACCAACCAAAACACCTCCGATTGACCTGAAATTTTACAGACATATCCAAAATGACATTACGAACCTGCTCCAACTTTCGGAATTCCATTCGGACCTTGATAGCCTATTTTCCACTGCCACCCGAAAATCACCAAAACTTAGCTTTCGCCAATTCAAGCCTAATTCTACACCGGACATCACAAAAATACTCTGAACACACTCCTAAGTCCCAAATCACCTAACGAAGCTATCCGAGCCATAAAATCCGCATTCCGAGGTCGTTCACCAATAAGTCAACTCTCAGTTGACTTTCTCAACTATTAGGCTACCTTGAGAGACATATTGCCTCAATGCTCACCATGACCACTCTGAACCTGAACCAACCAACCCAACATACATAAATGAAGCTGAACCACATAAAATGAAGCAGAAACGGGGGAAACAGGGCTAAATTCTCAGAACGACCGGCCATGTCGTTACATCTAAGATAGTAGTTGGTTTAGAATGTATAGATTCGAGTAAAAAGGGAAAACAACAAAAATAAGCAGTTTAACTTGTATCCACATGTCGACCATTATACTTACCATGAGAATGTCAAGTGTAATTGTGTACAATGTTATACATGAACTCGAGTTCACCTCTTTCGAGGATGAAGGATCGGATAACTAGCTACTGGAGTAGCAAGTAATGTCTAGGGTAGTGCGAGTAATAAGATTCTCTTGTTTAATAGTGAATTCTTTCCACATGTGATTGAATTACTACATGGAGCTATTGTGTAACCTTGATAGTATATCTCTTGATGCCTGCAGGTAGCACATACTATTTGTATGCATGAATTATGTGTGTTATTGATATGATAGTTTTTGGGTCTATCACACCCTATGCGAAGTGAGAGATGTTAGAAATTGGGTCATGTATCGCTCATGTGGGCTAACCGGACCCAGTTAGGAGCAAAAATATAAGTGTGAGTTGTTAAGGGAAGTTTCAACACCCACCAAAACTACCTCTAAACTAGCGCGTATAAGAGGTGGGGTAAAACTCTCTAAACATGAACTTCTTTGCAACAGGAAAAGAAGAATCCAAAAAGGAAAAACTAGCTCTTTTCTTTTCTTTAACACAGAAAGGATTTCTCTAGATTTACCCCCCAAAAACACACATAAAAAATTATCTAGTTCGTGAGATACTAACTTCTTTTCTGTCACGACCCTAAATTTTCACCTTCGAATGTCGTGATGACACCTAGTCTCTAAAACTGGATAAACCTAACACATGTTGAATTATTGATAGATCTAAATCATTAACCATTAAACATGAACCAGTAACTACCATATTTAACCAACAATGATCAACAAATATACAATATTCTGAAATCGGTAGTATGAAGCCATAAGCTTTTCTAAGAGTATCTAAGAATATCGAATACATCACTGTTTGGAATAGAAGTAAACAGTAACAATGTGATGCATCTAGAAGGTGACTCCGAGTCTTGCATGCATAGTGGCAGGTATACCTTGAAGTCTCCGTAGCAAATCTCTAACAGCTAGCTAACGATCGGCACACTCATAGGTACTTATATCTGCACAAAAGATGTGCAGAAGCGTAGCATGACTACACTACAACGGTACCCAATAAGTATCAAGACTAACCTCGATGAAGTAGTGACGAGGTACAGTTGAGACACCTACTAGACATAATGACTTATGCAAGTATTAATATAAACTAATAGAGGAACGGATTCAATAGAACAAAACATGGAAAGAACAACAATATGACACTAGCAAATGGAAAGTAGAAGCAACAAATAACAACAATGAGTAAACAGGTGATAATACCGCAAAGTAATCAGAACACAGTTAAAGTACATGTGAACTCAATTAAGGAAAACAAACGACAACCAAATAATCAACTGTTCTTCCACAAGGTTTACACAAGAATCACTACCGGGTACTACACCTCATAATCACAAATCATGGGTCCCAAATCACGAATCATAATCACATAGCATCTCGTGCCCACATTACCAATCACAACCGCATGGACAACTCACGTGATGCACTGGCCACTCACGTGCCAAAACCATTAATGCCTCATATCTGCATGGATAACTCACGTGCCAATGGTAACAATACCTCATATGCGTACGGACAATTCACATGCCAATTGTAACAATACCTCATATCCGCACGGACAACTCACGTGCCAACAGTTCAATCCCCACACAGAAGGCAGGTATACAAGAATTCATGTACATAATCAATAAACATCAAGATTCATACTCTTGGACTGATACGGGTGACATGTTACGGTCTATTCTTGTGCAAGTGTACTATCATAGTTCAATTCAATAGACAAAATCAGAGACACTGGGTAAGACAATGAAAACAACATAACAAAACTAGTAATATGCATGACGCACACAAGAAGGCCACACCACCACAGAAATATCATCAATAACAATACCCTAGGCCATCACAAATCATTCCCGACATAGCCCCCTTGTCTCACCACATGCGCAGCAATAAATAAATGACCGCCTTGTCTCTCCAAACACGCATAGATAGTTATCACACCTTGTATCGACACATGCGCAAACCCAACATATATAGGCCGCCTTTTCTCGCCGCATGTGAAAATATCAAGAATAACAATAACATTGAAAACTCACATGCAAACACCTCGATAATCCTCTCAATAATTCCACATGAGCCAAAAGAAACATTATAACACAATATAACAACTCGCGCCACATATGCTCATATGCCACACTATTTCCATAACAACAATTCCAATACCACAACCTCGTATAGGCCACAGTTCAACAATACTGAGTACAACAACAATGACAATAACACGAGAGTATGGCAAGTAAATCAACGTAAGAATTTCAACAACAAATGTAGCAGACGAATAAGCTCAACAATGACAGAGATAACAAGTAATAATGACTTTAAATCCCCACAGTTCAACAACACTGAGTACAACAATAATGACAATAACACGAGAGTATGGCAAGTAAATCGACATAAGAATTTCAACAACACAATGTAGCAGAAGAATAAGCTCAACAACGACAGAGATAACAAGTAATAATGACTTTAAACAAGAATACTCAACAATGAAAGATATAGCATGTAGTAACGACTTCAAATAAGAATAAACCAACAACGGAAGAGATAACATGGCAGTAAAAGAAACAACAACTTCAATTAAAACATATAAAAGTATATTTTGCAATAAGAGATAGAACATATACTAACAACTTCAATTAAAGCATGTAAGAGTAAATTTAACAATGGAGTATATAACATGATAGGAAAACTTCAATTTAATGTACATAAGAAACCTAAGAGTCTAAATTGGTCAAATTTTTACATATAAGGCCGTATACACACTTATCACCTTGTATACACATCTTCCACGTAATTCGAATAGTGCAATCAAACCAATCCCTCGGGGTAGTTTCCCTATACAAAGTTAGGCAAGAAACTTAACTCAACTAGGCCAAATCAACACTCAAAAATAGCTTTTCCTTTACAATTCACCTCCCCTCAGCTCAAATCTAACAAAAATTGACTTAATAATATCAAATAATGCAAGAGAAACCAATTCCAACAAGTAAAGCTATAATCTTTGTACAATTCCAAAAGTCAACAAAAATCAACGTTGGGCCCGCATGGTCAAGACCCGGGTCCAAGGGTAGGTCTTGACTACCCATTATTCCATGAGTCCATATATGTAATTTGTTTCAAAATTCGAGTCCCATTCGACTCTCAAATCTCCAATATTCATTTTTCGAAAGATAGACAAAGTCACCCAAAATTTCACTTTGATTCTCAAAATTTTGATGTTAAATATCATATATAATCAGGTAATATAATTAGAAATTTATCAAAATTGCTTAACAATGATTGTAAATGAAAATATACTCACCACATAGCCTCCTACCGAGTCTAGGGTGCAAAGATGTGAAAAATGAGATCAAAATCCCGTCTTCCAATCCTAATGTTCAGGCGTAGGTGTCGCTAATACGAACCCCGTAAATGTAAAAAATGATCGCAAAAGTGACATCCATCACTTCCCTGCTAATGCCGCAAATGCAAAAATTTAACATTTCGCAAAAACGACCAAATGATCGCAATTGCGATCCTGCCTAGCCCAGACCCTGATCGCAAAAGCGAACAAAATATTCGCAAATGGGAACCTAACAGATCGCAAATGCGGCTCCCACTTCGCAAATGCGGAAGTCACAAATGCGAATAAAATCTCACATTTGCGAGACCTGCAACACCTGTTCAAAAACTAGCAGAACTGGAACTCTTCCAAACACTCTGAAACACATCAAAAACCACCCGATCCCTCGGGGCTTCAAAACAAACATCCACACAAGTCTAAAAATATCATACGAACTCGCTATTGCGATCAAAATACCAAAATAACATCTAGAACTGTGAATCGGACATCAAAATGCATGAAATTTAATTGAACTCAAGAACTTTTAAAAACACAACCACGCGTTTGATTCCTATCAAATCAACTCGGAATAACGCAAAACCTTACAAACTAGTTTCAAATAACAAAACGAACCTATTCAACCTCCCAAAACTAAAATCCGAACCCATAGTCATAAAGACAAACCATAATCAAATATAAGAAATTTTTAAACCTTCAAATTGCCAGCTTTAGGCAAAACAAGACAAATCAACATATGGACTTCCAAATTCAATTTCGGATATATGCCCAAGTCAAAAATCAAAACACGAACCTATCGGAGCCATCAAAACATCGTTCCGGGTTATTTTTACAGAATTCAAATTCCGATCTACATTTCCAACTTAGGCTTCTAAAATAAGAACCACTCGTCCAAATAAATTCCGAAACATCCGAAAATTGAATCCGACATAAATGCAAGCCATAATACACAATACGAAGCCAATCAAGACCTCAAACCACGGATCGGAGTACTAACGCAAAAATAACCGGTCGGGTCGTAACAATTTTCTACGTGCATCAGATTTCTCTGGCTTTACCTCCCAAAAATACACACAATAAAACATCTAGTTTGTGAGATACTAATTATGTTTCCTACTGAATCGAAGTTTGACTTGGAACTACTTCTTCGATGGTGAGTTCAAAGATCTCTGTTGCGTTATAAAGGTACACAATTTGTTATTCTCGGCTCGTAATTTATTCTAACACGAAGAAATAGTAAATATATAGAAATTATTATAAGTTTTAGTTTCAATATACATTTTTATAAAAGATATCTTTGTATTTTCCTAAGAGAAGGATATGTATTTCCCTTAAAAAGAAGGCTATGCCCAATGAGAATACAAAAGAAGAGGTCAAATTCTTGTAATTTTTATAGAAGGACCAGTATAAATTACTACTTAGCTTTATGTACTCTTTTTCTTTCATATTTGATTCTCAAAAGCACTAAAAATCACCTAAAGAGCGTTGTGTGCTGTGTTCATATCATCTCTGTCATTTGTTTCTTCATCTTTCAAGCAAAATGAGATGTGCAAAATGAGCTCTTTAACTGTTAGATAAAATGGAATATATAATTGATATTTTGATTATGTTCATGCTCATAAATCCGAATAATCAAAAGTGGGAAGAGTTGTTACCAGAAAAAGAAGGCAGGTTATAACTCTTGCGACGACTTCTGCTTCTCTAATTTCATTGCATTGCTTCCGCAAGTTTTTGTGATGTCTCCTTTGTTTATGTTCTTTCCTCACCATTCTTCAAAGTGAAAGAGAATACAAAAGAAGAAATGAGCATTTTTAATTGCAATAAATCAGGCAAACTTTCTCGATTATAAAGGAAAACAAACCTGATATACTTAACAAAGAAAGAATTTCTATGCTTCATGATCACCTAGTTTTGTTCAACTATCAAAGCGGATAACAATATCAGTTCATTATACCAGTAAGAATTAAAAATCTGGAGAAAAAAAGCAGATATTACATAGTGCATTGGATCAATTATTTGCACGTGGTATTGGTAAAAGTCCTAGCATTTCCCTCCACTCATTTTATCAGTATGAAAAATGAAAAGAGGTACACCTATTCATGCAAAATGAATGTCAAGTGTTGAACTGGTTCAAATAAAAAGGAGAGCTACAACCGTTACATCTTTCCTTCTGGAAATAGAAGAAAAGGTCAAAATAAATAAATAAAAAAAATAAAAAAAAATGGAGTAAAGCATGCCACATCATCACCCTTTTCTCTTTCTTTTTTTTTCCCTTTTATTTCTTTTCCTTCACGCTCATTTTGGAGCAACGAATGAAACCCATGCAGAATGGCAAACCACCCATTTGTACGTTTTCTAAAGAAAATCAGTCATGCATGATCTAAGGAGATTTTCTCACGTCTCAACCTTTTACTCATTTTTTTTTTGTTTTTTGCCGTTTTATGCACCGATAAGGGCCAAAGGTGGCAGCTTTAACTGTCGCCAGAGTGCGCCCCGGCGGAATCAAGAGGAGATCTAAACCAAAATGGTTAATCCGAATTTCTTGAAGACCCCAGAAATTCCATCGTATAATGTCAGAGGGAAACAAGTTGTGGGTGTTGACAAATTGTGTTATATGACAGACACGGTTACCGACAATGGCATTTGGGAAGAAATCAACCCTTTGGATTCCAAACTCCCAATCTTCATCTTTCAACTTTCTATTGTTCTATTCGTCACCCGCCTTTGTCTGCTCCTCCTCAAACCCCTCCGCCAACCCCATTTCGCTGCTGAATTGCTCGTATGTATATTTGCTTATTTCGTTTAGGCGTAATTTGTACGACATTCCTACCCATTTGGATGTTGACAAGCATGTCGTTTTTTAGCCCATTTCTAACAATTTCAATATTTAAACTTTGATATTCTTTCTGTCCCAATTTTTTTTTTTTTTCTTGGCACTGAGTTACATAAACAAGAAACATATTTGAAGCTTGTGGTGTAAAGTAAGACAATGATATTCGTGTTGTTATAAATCAGGTGAATTTGAAAGATTAAAATTAAATGTTAGAAATAGATATTTATCTAAGTGACTAATATAATTCATAAGTCAAGATGAATATCAAAATCCATGCTCATCAAACATGTCATATCTCCAAGTAAGTGTAAAATTAATACTACCTAGCTAAGCTACATTATCATGTCTTTCTTTGCATGGGTTTGATTGTTCGTACTTGAAATTGCTTTAAACTTTTTTTAGTTGGTTTACTAGAAAGATTAATATTATTATGTCACGTATCATGCATGAATATAATTAATAGAGGTTCGATGCTATTTTTCTTGGTTTGCTGCTTTTGCTCTTATGAGATTAAGTCATCTTAATTTGGCTTCATTTGATATGTTAAGTTTTCCTAGCTTGTTCTGCTTTATAGGTCACTTTCTTGTAAATAAACACAAGTTTTGGAGCACACTCATGCTATTATGTCAAATATTAAGCTGCGGATTGAAGTGTAAATTTTGCAGATTTCTTTTTTGGAGAAGAAGCAAATTCCTCATTTTTGAATCATAATGCCAATTTTTCTTCCTAATATGGCAGGCTGGTATACTGGTGGGTTCAACTGCAATTGCAAGTGAACTCGCACGAAAACATATTCCAGCGTTTGGTGCTATATTTGCAGCCTCTCGAATTATGATGATGGAGACAGTGGGAAACCTTGGGCTAATTTATCATGTATTTCTTCTTGGGTTAGAAATGGACTTAAGAGCATTAACAAGTGTTGGACCGAAAGCCCTTGGCATTGGTATTGCTGGAGCTATTTTCCCGTTTGTTATTGGAGCTTCCTTGTACACGTTTATTGCAGACTATCCTGAGAGTTTTAGGTGGGGTTTCCTTTATTGGGGTGTAGCACTCTCAGTCACTGGACTTCCTGTGATAGCAGAAATCTTTGCAAAACTAAAGCTCCTCCATTCAGAGATTGGAAGAATAGCCATGTCTTCCGCCCTTGTTAATGACTTGTCGTCGTGGTTTCTCCTTGTAGTCTCATTATCAATAACTAGTAGCTATTCAAGTACGTACTTGTCATTGTTTAGTGTTATTTTCTTCATCATTTTCAGTATTTTTGTAATCCGCCCGGCACTTGTATGGGTGATTAGGAGGAGGACACGAGAAGGAGAAGAATTTAGTGAAGCAACAGTTTGTGCTATACTTGCAATGGTCTTGGCTTGTGGGTTGGTAACGGATATATGTGGAGTTAGCTCTATGCTTGGTGCATTTGTATTTGGTCTTATCATACCTCCAGATCTCTTGGGGCATAGGTTTGTGTTGATGCTACAAGGCTTTGCGTCGGACTTGTTGCTGCCTCTTTATTATGCTAGTTTGGGAATGAGGACTCATCTTGGGGGATTAAACAAAGAGGACGTGCTTATGATGGTTCTAGTTAGCTTCTTTTCCTTCATACCTAAGATTGTTTGCACTATTGCTGTTTCTTACTTGTATAGAATGTCGTTGCGTGAAGGATTTACACTTGGAGTGTTGATGAACACCAAAGGCCTGGTAGCTGTCATGGCAATGAGCTTGGGGCGTGACCATACTGTAATGAATGAGGATGGATTTGCCATCATGTTGTTTACCATTTTCTTCATGAGCATAGCAACATCACCAATTGTGAACTTCCTCTATAGACGGTCTAAAAGGTTGTTGCCAAGCCAACACAGGGTGTTACAGGACCTAAAACCAGACGCTGAGCTCCGAATCCTTACCTGTATTCATGAAGTACAAACTGTTGCTGGAATTACTGCACTCCTGGATATATCCCATGCCTCCAGAAGATCCCCAATTTGCGTCTTTGCTCTTCAGCTCATGCAGCTGAAAAAACATACCACCGCTCTCCTCATTGTTCATGGCTCCAGCAGGACTAGGTCAGAAAGCGTCAATAAAGTAGATGGACAAATAGACCAATTAATTGCTGCGTTTAACAACTTAGAGCATCAAAGTCCAATGATATCTGTTCAGCTATTGACTGCTATATCTCCTTATGGCACAATGCATGAGGATGTCTGCAGTCTTGCTGATGAAAAGCAGGTGACACTAATCATTCTCCCATTCCACAAGAGACAGACTATCCATAATAACATGGAAGAAATGAATCCTGCTTATAAAGATGTAAATAATAATATTTTAGCAAATGCACCTTGTACTGTTGGTATTCTTGTAGATCGTGGTTTTGGCACATTGTTACCTACTAAAAAAGATGAGGGTATAAATAGGAGTTGCAGAATTGCCATGATCTTTATAGGGGGGCCTGATGACAGAGAGGCTTTGGCCTATGCTTCGCGCATGGCGAGACATCCGAAGGTAAGTCTAACAGTTTTGAGGTTTATTCTAGATGAAAGTAGAGCTATAGCTGGTTCAACTCAAAATGACGATGCAGATTTTTCCGTCATAATGGGAGCTGAAGCTGAAAAGCAAGCTGATGACCTTTTGGTAAATGAGTTTAGGCACAAGGTACAGAATGATGGCTCAGTTGTTTATATAGAGGAGATGTCTAGTAATGGGGCAGAAACAGTGAAAATAATAGCAACACTAGGTCAGGATTTTGATCTCTATGTGGTAGGAAGAGGATTGGGTTTCTTTTCGCCGCTCAAGGGTGGGTTAGATGAGTGGAGCGACTGCCCAGAGCTAGGGTCGATTGGGGATCTGCTGCTGACATCAGACTTTTCTTCTACTGCTTCAATTTTTGTGGTGCAACAGCATGCATGGCTCAACCCTGGATCATCAAGTCAGGGAAATTCAATTCTATGATACATTAGAATCATGTTAATCTGGTACAATTTATTAATGATACAGAAAAGATGGTTGTTGATCTTTGCAGAGGGTTGAGAAATAATTTAGCATCTAGCTAGCTTGTACAGGAAATTTTCAATTTTATATTTAGAGGGAGTTTCTTTTTCCTCTCTGAATAGATATATCTACCTTGTTTGAATACAAAATTCTTGAGTTCCATTGTTGTATATTCTTTGATTAATCTAGCAAAAGGGTCTGCCATTCAAGCTTCATTAATTTTGTTTGGTAGAGCTTTGGTTAGTATTTCTTCATCGGGTATGTGCATGTTGAAGTTGTTGTCACGATCCAAAATTCCATCAAAGATCGTGATGGCACCTAACTTCTGGACTAGGTTAGCCAATCACACAATAATACAAAAACAACAAAACAATATATAAGAAGTTTGAATTAATATAAATAGCAGCGTAAAGCTCCAACAATAGATAATATAGTGATACATAAACCAAATTCCCAATATCAGGTAGTACAGAGTCATTAGCTCTAAAACCAAATATAGGATATGTCTCAATAGTATAATATTGTCTGAATAAAAAATAACAACATAATATGAGGGAAGGGACTCCAAGGGTCTGCCGCATCCATGTGGCACTACCTTGAATCCTCTTGAACATCAAAAGCTCACTCGCGAGGTCCGCTGCTGCCAACACCCCGATCTACTTGAAAATGTGTAGAAGCGTAACATGAGTACATGATAGCATGTCGTCAATAAGTGTCAATGTTGGGCTGACCATGTATTATAATTTGATGATTAACAAACCAGGATCAACTATGTGAAATAATCAAGTTTCATGTTCCAGGATAATGTGTTACTTAACTAGTGTATAGGAGTGAGATACAACTGACAAATGAACTAGGTTCGTAGAAGAATAAAGTCTAGTGCAAATCAGACGCAGGATGTCAGAATACTGGTGCAAGATGAATTCCTCAAGCAAGTTATGTCCGTACTCTACAAGGAATGCATTAATTGAGAGGAGTCCATGATTAAAAGGGTTCTTGTAAATAAGGGAAAACCTGCGTGGAAAGAGAAAGTTGAAGAGTTGAAAAAAAATAAGGAAACCAAATTAAAATAGGAGAGATTTTTCTTAACCTAAATATTTTACGTTTTGGAGCATTAATTGAAGAAGATTTTTGGCCAACTTTATAACTATAAAAGGGTACTTTTTGATGCAGTCCAAGGTTAACACTATAAAAAAAATCACATATATAGATCTTGTAACACTCCGTAAATCCGGATTAGTTGTGAATGCATTAAATGAGTATTAATGTGATCTTCTAGATATGTGAAGTCATATCGGGATAAGTATGGGTGGAAACAGTTATTTTGGAATCAAGACCGAGAGTGAGGTGCATAAAATTTGATAGAATCAACTAAGTTTATGTGAGGTCCGTCTTATAGCCTTAGACAGTGCAAGGCCATGAAAACTCATAGCCCTAGACGGTGCAAGACCATGAAAACTCACAGCCTTAGACAGTGCAAGGCACTATCAAGGGAATTAACCTTAGCGCCCCTGAAAGTGCAAGGCCATGCAGTTTTGGCGCCTCTGATGGCCCTTGCACGGTTATTTGGCGCCTCTAATGACGCCTTGCACGGTTATTTTGGCGCCTCTAATGATGCCCCGCGCCGACGATATCTAGCCGAGGCACTTTTATTTCTTCCTTAATTTTTAGGATGTGTACTGTTGGTTGATTTCCCAATGCACACGCAAGTGTACGTGGTCGACAAGTAATATAGGAA